>JAKCPI010013250.1:0-54550 GCA_023213315.1 Euborellia annulipes | reverse complement strand
AATATAAATTAGCCCTAACAATATCGTCATCGAACCGTTTTAAAAATTTTTCTTTAAATATCCCCCAATCATTATAATTGTTATTTATCACTTGATTATTCCACCATTTCTGGGCGTCCCCTTTCAATTTTGATACGCATATAGCTACCCACATGTCTTCTTCGACACCATTTTTCCTTCCTACTTCTTCTAATCTATTTATAATCAAATTTGGGTTTTCATGGGGAAAACCATTAAAATTTGGGATGGCCCATTCTATCACCAATTTAAGAGGCATTTTGGCTACTTGTAGTGCGTCCTTCGTTCCTTCTCTTTCAACCTTCTCTACGCTTTCTTTTATTTCACCTTCTTTCTTAACCCCCTTGTCTTGTTTTAATAGAGCGATTTCCTCTTCTAAATATTTGTACTGCCTTTCATTTACCAATGTTATATTAGCTAACCTTTCATTTATAATTTTTAGCATCCCTTCTAATGATTGTTCCCTTGTCTACACGGTTCGCATTCAAACTTATCTTCTTCTTTAATAACTTTATTTTCTTCCCATCCTAAACATTTAAAATGGTACCATCTTTTGCATCCATCGCAGCATATCCACATTAGCGTGCCTTTTAAACCCTCGCATTCCTCAAGAAAACATTTAATTATTTTATTTGCGGAAAACATACCTTTTTTTTTTTTAGTTCGGGCGCCAATTGTAATAGACTGAACAGAATTGTAAAAAACTTGATTTATTTAGGTCAATTAATTACATTAATAGGGACAACAACACTTCAGTTACAATCGATACAAAAACTAATAAACAAGACTTCTTTCACCGCCTTCTTAGTTCACTCTGTCACATTCTTTTACAAACCGAACACTTTCTGACCGACATGTTTTTGATTTGGATGAAATTTTTTTACGGGTTCTATATCGAAAAAAAAGATAGCCATCCGCGAGGATTTTCTTTTTTTCTTAAATATTTTGGGAAATATCGAGGGTCGCGTTCACTTTTTTAGCTTTAAAATGGTAAAAAAAGTTTTTTTCTAGCTCAAATAGAAGCAGAGTTATGAATTTTTAAAAGTGAGCGTCTAAGCAGAAAATCATCAAATTTTCACATTTTCGACCCTCGATATTTCCCAAAATATTTAAGAAAAAAAGAAAATCCTCGCGGATGGCTATCTTTTTTTTCGATATAGAACCCGTAAAAAAAATTTCATCCAAATCAAAAACATGTCGGTCAGAAAGTGTTCGGTTTGTAAAAGAATCACCCTTATATAGAAAATCTTTCCAATAAATTTCATTCACTCATCAATTAAAGACAGTTCAATGCAATTCAATTCAAATCAATATATGATAGAATTTTTTTATTAAATTTTATTGTTAGGAATTAAATTTTTTCTTTACAAGTTAAGCAGTGGCATAGTGAGCTTAACTCGCGCCCGGGGCACAATACCTTTTTAGCGCCCCCCCCCCCCCATTCCAAAACCATATAATATTATATGTAAAATATACAAAATTATCTCAGCCAAAAACATCGGAGATGCAAAAGGGGGCGCCTCGCATTATTTTTGCCCAGCGTCGAGGTGAAATCAAAAAAATGCGCCTCGCTTTTCTGATTTATATAAAAGCGAGGAAATATTTTCACTTAAATAAAACCCCTACAGAATTTTATTTGTTTCATATATCCTCGCTTTTATATAAATCAGAAAAGCGAGGCGCATTTTTTGATTTCACCTCGACGCTGGGCAAAAATAATGCGAGGCGCCCCCTTTTTGCATCTCCGATGTTTTTGGCTGAGATTTCACTTCTTTTTGTGAAATATTGCATTTAAATATTATTTAATAATTTTTGTTTATTAAATATTAAGTTATCCCATGAATAGATATTTTAATATGCATTCCAAACAGTAAAAAATAAATACATCATTTGGTATTAATTCAAAACGATAAACATAGGATTTCACCAAATTTTATAAAATTTAAAGTTTTTTATATTTGTTATGTTGGTAAAATGTAAATACATCGTTTGGTATCTATTCAAAACGATAAACATAGGATTTCTCCAAATTTTATAAAATTTTAGGTTTTTTATTTTTGTTATGTTAGTAGGATGTAAATACATCGTTTGGTATCTATTCAAAACGATAAACATAGGATTTCTCCAAATTTTATAAAACTTTAGGTTTTTTATTTTTGTTATGTTAGTAGGATGTAAATACATCGTTTGGTATCCATTCAAAACGATAAACATAGGATTTCTCCAAATTTTATAAAATTTTAGGTTTTTTATTTTTGTTATGTTGGTAGAATGTAAATACATCGTTTGGTATCTATTCAAAACGATAAACATAGGATTTCACCAAATTTTATAAAATTGTAGGTTTTTTATTTTTGTTATGTTGGTAGAATGTAAATACATCGTTTAGTATCCATTCAAAACGATAAACATAGGATTTCACCAAATTTTATAAAATTTTAGGTTTTTTATTTTTGTTATGTTGGTAGCACTTCTTCTTATCACGTTAATCTATTGTATTTCTATCTGAATGGATTTATCCTAAAAATTGTTATTCCATTAGGGATGAAAATTACTAATATTAATATATATGTTCCTAGATGACGTCATCAGGGAGCAAAATAGTCAAAATTGTCTTTTCGCCATGTTAAAGATAGGACAAATTTGAAATTTTGAATGCCTCTCAAAAAGTCACTTTTGATCCAAAATGAAATTTTATATCAAAGGTATCGGGTTTTTGATAGTATCTATTTGTATTTTAAATTTCATCCAAATCGGTCCAGCAGGGAAACCTGTAGCTTTGTCTAAAAATTTGAAAATTGAAGAAAAGAATGAAAAAAAAAAAAAAAAAAGGAAAAATAAGAGACTAACTTTTGACCTTCCGAAATCGGCAAAATCTCAACTTTGAGCCTCTGCCATTCTTTTTGGCACTGGAATTTTTTTTTGAATTCGTGCTCAAAATAATCCTTATTTATTCTAGTTTAATATAAAAAAAATTTGGCTCCGATATCTTAAAAACTTTTTGAGATATTCGCCCAGAAAGAGAAAAGTTTCTCAAAAAAATTTTTTCACGTCCCTATCTTTTATTAAGGATTTAAAATCATTCTTGATAATATAGTCTAGGGACGACTCGTCCATCTAAATGCAATGGGCCATTGGCATCTATTGGAATATCAACTAAATGGTAGTATTAAGAGTTTCTTTGCTTTCTTTTGCTTTTCACATGCTCGGCGACGAGTCGCTCCCGCGACTCTTGATTATGGGGGAGGTATAACTTGGAGAAAATTTTCTCGCTGAAAATCCGGAAAGTTTCAAAATAAAATAATTTTAAAAATCTGGTGTGACTGTACCACCAGATTTTTTGTGTCGAAATACGTATATATGGTTTCCTTCGATATTTTAGAAGATGAAATGAAATTTATAAGCAGGGCTCGGGCCCTCGGGCTTGGTCTAGTGGCTAGAGTGCTGGCCTTCTAAACCAAAGGTCAGGGGTTCGGATCCCAGGCAGTCCGTTGATTTTATTTAAGCCATTTGGTATCCAAATGGCTTAAATAAGAATGCCTGAACCCCCAATAGATATATATATTTAATAACGTTTATCGTAAAAGTCTTATATGCCCTAAGTTGCCGAAACGACTGTGTGCATGTGTGTGAGTGTGAGTGTGAATGAGAAAATGGTGTGATTGTTTTTTTTTTATAAAAGAAAAAAATACTAAAAAACCTCAAATTATGCATTTAAAAAGGCCGAAACATGCATCAAAAATATTCTGTGTGTGTGTGTGTATGTGTTCAATTTAAAGCATGAAGGAATTGAACTAAGAAGTTGAAATTTTATTTTTAAGTTAGGCAACCCCCTAGGGCGTGAAAATAAGCTTTTAAACAAAATCGGCCAAAAACTACTAGTACTTTAGTGATGTTAATTTTTCAGTTTTTTGATTTTCTCAAAATTCGCTTCAACGATTTTGATTAAAATTCAAAAATCAATTATTTTTTTTAGATGATATTTAAAATGTATATTCTCATTTTGCTTTTGAAATCTTATGAAGCCCACTTTACTTTTGTACTTCATAGGAAAGATAGAAGCCAGGGTATCAAAATATAAATAGATATTTCCCCATACTTATAAATTTCATTACATCTTCTAATATGACGACACAAAAAATCTGGTGTGACAAGCACAGTACAGAACCTTTGGTAAGAGAAAGTTGTCTGCTGTGCAACAGTCACACCAGATTTTTTAAAATATTTTATTTTGGAACTTTTCGGATTTTCGGCCATTTTTTTTTGGCGAGATTTTTTTCGTCGAGTTTGTTTTCGGCGAGATTTTGCTTAGGGCGAGAAAATTTTCGGCGGGTTTTTCTTTTTGGCGATTTTTTTTTCGACGAGATTTTGCTTTCAGCTAGAAAATTTTCTGGGCGGGTTTTTTCGGCGAGTTTTTTTCGCCAAGAATTATTATATTACACTGGCACTACATTTAAAATATATTTTCCAGAAATCAATTATAATAAAAATAAAAATTATCTAGCAATTTTTTGTTTTGCGGACCATTTGGTGCCCCTTTGTGAGTAGCGCCCGGGTCATCATGACCTCCCTTGCCCCCCCCCTCGCTACGCCACTGAAGTTAAGTCATCCCTATTTGATGCCTATACATTTAGGTTTGAATGAATACTGACTTGATAATTTAAAAATTTAGTACATTATTTATGTAACACTCTATATATTTACATTAGGCAATAATTATATAAAGAAAATAGATAGTCAAAGATTTTTTTTTAATTAAATCATTTTCCCTATTATAAAGTATTATTAAACAATTTTTCTTTATAAAATATTATTGAAGATCAATGACCACTGGGGCTTAAAACCATCCTCCTACCCTAACTCTCTTGAAAAATATACCTTAAATAGAATAAATTTATTTATTATATTATTTTTTTATTTTTCAGATGGCAAACAGTGTAAGAAGAGTCATCACCAGCCTTCACGTCTCTGCTGAACCTGCTAGCTGCTCCTGTCTTCAGGGCTCAAACTGTGCTTCCAGCACCTGCAGTACAACTAAGGCTTGTATATTTTTATTAGCGGGGCGCAGAGCTAGATATATTTAGGTTTTTTCAAAATTTCTTTTTCTTTTTGATTCGACTTCAATAACTTATTTTAAATAGAGAGAAAAATAAAAATAGGATGTATTAATATTTTCTTTCTCCATTCCAGGATCCCTAATTTAACCATTTTTTTCAGAGCCCCAATTCATCGATTGAAGACATCGTGGGATAACAATGGATGTGTATGTAAGTAGGGTTCTTGTAAAATTTGTATTCTATAACGAATGCAAATTAAAACATCCACCGTGGGACATCATCTTCATGAGACAAAACAAAGTGTTTAGCTTTTAGGTTTATCAGTCATAGGAAGGATATGTGTATTGGGGTATCTCTTCATCTCTTTCTATCTTTTTTTCTTTTTCAGCTTAATTTAAATGTTAAATACACATAATCCTTTAAGTTAGATTTTCTACATTATATAGAATCTAGGGGGAGATAAAACATTTCTGCGCTCACGCTTTCAGTTTTTTGGAGGGGGAAAGGGGGGGGGTCTAAGCCTCAGGATCCTCTGAGTATCAAATGAATGTTTTTCGATTGGGGAATGATGTTCTTATACTGGCATAGGTGTCGTTAGTCTTTCCCCATTGTTCCCAAATAGGACGGCAGTGATTGGGGCACTGCAACGTTAGGTGATTAGGATAGGGACTCCCAGAAAAGAATGTCTATTCCCTAATTGACTGATGTTCAGGAGAAAAAAGAGGATTCTCTATTAACGCGTTATTTTGCAAGAAAGATTATCTAAATCTTTCAATCGAAAACCGGTCGTCCACTGGATTCTTGGCCTGAATGTTTTAGTGGAGGGTAGGTTTGAGGCGGAGTGGTGCGCTCTTTGGATAGGATAGGTGTTGTTTAGCTTTTTTATACATTCCGACCCTCACCATACTCTTACTGAGGCATTCAGGTCCTTGACTCCGGTCTTGTACTTACCGGGATTCGCATCCTAACACCGTTTTTTCTATTTTCATTTCTTCTTCAACTTTACTTGGGTGTGGGCGCGTTTCACCGTTCCGTTATCGATAACTTTTTTGAAATATAGACTTACCTGTCTATCGGGAGTGTTCGTGTTTCGCGATCGTCTCAAGAAAGAAGAGGCTCTCCACTGAAGAGTTAGGTGGCCAACTGAGCCACAGAGGGGATTGGGTGTAGGTTAGATTTTGAAGACAGAAGACTTGGGTTTCTGCGAGTACTTCTTCAAGGTAACTAATTTTTAATATATATAAAAGGAATTTGAAAAAAAAAAAACAGCTGATTATTAATGAAATATCATTGACAATAAGACTAACCTATTATATATTTCATTTTTCAATTCTCTCAATATTTTTTTCAAATTCCACTACTACTAATAATAATATTTATTTAATATTTATAATTTTCTCCTTTGTTTCAGATGGGTGGTTGGGAGTGGGGGCTGTACTTCGGCGTTCTTCGAATGCAACCAAGTGAATTCTTCAGTACGTAAATATTTAATCAAATCCATTTAAAATAATTACTCAAAGATATAAGAAAAATATTATTTTCTTTTTTTTTAGTTAAGAGCATCATTATAAAAATTTAGAAATATTATGTATATGAGATTTCTCATCATTCTTAATGCCGTGGTGGCATGAAAATTTCAAGTTAAAATAAAATAAATAGAAAAGCATAACAAGAAAACAGTGACTGATAAATTGGATCTAAAACGTCAACTCAAATAAATAAATATATTTTTATTTTGATAAATAAAATAAAATTTCAAATCTTAAGTAAGCTTATTAATTTTTTTTTTTTTAATCACGTTAATTTCTTGATATTAATTTTTAAATTAATTTTTTTTTAGGTGACACATCAAAAAGAATAAACAAACAAAATAAGAAAATATTCGCTCAATTTTCACTATATCATGTCGCCATATTATACCCTCTAATAAAGTGAAATAATTAAGAAAAATGATATTCAAATATCAACATCAATGAACTTCTTTAGAAATAAAAATGAATATTTGAATTCTGTGAATAGACTCTACCTATTGCTTCGTTCTGGTAAACTTGATAGCAATATAAGAATTGGGCAAATTTATTAGTAATTTTGATCATCAATATGTTAATGAATCTTTAAAAATCATCTTGCATCAATCCAAACTCTACAATCAGCCATAAACATCATGATTTGCCCAAGAACACTTTTGGAGGCTAGGGAGGGCTGTAAGGGGAGATGTGGAGGCCCTTTAAAGAAAAATCAACTTGAGAAACAGGTATGTTGATTTTGGCATCATTGTTACCTTTTGATAAGTGAGACAGATTCTTAAAGATATCCTTTTTGCAGATTTGACCACTGCAATTGGAATAAGGAATCCGTCAACTCCTCCTGAAGGTGAATATTTTGGGCTTCTACTGAGCATAATTACATAAACTTTTTTTTTTTTTCAGCAAAGGCAGCATCGGCAGCAAAGGTAATTTTTGCCTGGCTTGGGGAGAAGAGGGTGAGTTATGCCAACAGGATTTTTTCTTACAACCGCAAACTCATTTTTTAGACCAGGCGCTGGAGGTAGTTGAGTATGCAAAATTTGAGGACCGAATTCTGACAATGGATTTGGGCTAAGAATAGCTCCCAGAATAAGGATCCGGATCTTGCCGGGCCAATTTTTGGTCCAATTTTTTTTTTACCCCCACCCCATAGGAAATCAATGGAGTGCATGCTAAGATGATGTGAAGATTTGCAATTATGGTCAAATTCGAGTACTTAAAACCTCAAACAATGAAAAAACTGTCTTGTCAGCAACTGAGGGGATCCTCTAGAGTCCCCTGAGAAGTACTATCTTGCCACCAGTTGTGGTGGTCCCCTCCAACCCCTTCATCTCTTTTCTCTCTCTTTGTTATAAATTTAAATATACGGCTTTAACACCATGCCAAATTGTGGGGACCGGCAATTATGTTCATAATCCACTAGCTGGTATCCCAATCAATGAAAAATACTATCTTGCCGCCAGCTGCGGTGGTCCCCTCTAACCCCTTCACCTCTTTTATCTCTCTCTTTGTTATAAATTTAAATATACGGCTTTAACATCATGCCAAATTTTGGGGACCGGCAATTATGTTCATAATCCACTAGCTGGTATCCCAATCAATGAAAAATACTATCTTGCCGCCAGCTGCGGTGGTCCTCTCTAACCCCTTTACCTCTTTTCTCTCTCTTTGTTATAAATTTAAATATACGGCCTTAACATCATGCCAAATTGTGGGGACCGGCAATTATGCTCATAATCCACTAGCTGGTATCCCAACCAATGAAAAATACTATCTTGCCGCCAGCTGCGGTGGTCCCCTTTAACCCCTTCACCTCTTTTCTCTCCCTTTATTATACATTTAGATATACTGTCTTAAAACCATGCCAAATTGTGGGGACCGGCAATTATGCTCATAATCTACTACCTTGTGTATTTATAATAAAGGGAGATAAAAGAGGTGAAGAGGTTAGAGGGGACCACCACAACTGGTGGCAAGATAGTATTTTTCATTGATTGGAGCACCAGGTAGTGGATTATGAGCATAATTGCCGGTCCCCACAATTTGGCATGATGTTAAGGCCGTATATTTAAATTTATAACAGAGAGAGATAAAAGACGTGAAGGGGTTAAAGGGGACCACCGCAGTTGGCGGCAAGATAGTATTTTTCATTGGTTGGGATACCAGCTAGTGGATTATGAGCATAATTGCCGGTCCCCACAATTTGGCATGATGTTAAGGCCGTATATTTAAATTTATAACAAAGAGAGAGAAAAGAGGTAAAGGGGTTAGAGAGGACCACCGCAGCTGGCGGCAAGATAGTATTTTTCATTGATTGGGATACCAGCTAGTGGATTATGAACATAATTGCCGGTCCCCACAATTTGGCATGATGTTAAAGCCGTATATTTAAATTTATAACAAAGAGAGAGATAAAAGAGGTGAAGGGGTTAGAGGGGACCACCGCAGCTGGCGGCAAGATAGTATTTTTCATTGGTTGGGATACCAGCTAGTGGATTATGAGCATAATTGCCGGTCCCCACAATTTGGCATGATGTTAAAGCCGTATATTTAAATTTATAACAAAGAGAGAGATAAAAGAGGTGAAGGGGTTAGAGGGGACCACCGCAGCTGGCGGCAAGATAGTATTTTTCATTGATTGGGATACCAGCTAGTGGATTATGAACATAATTGCCGGTCCCCAAAATTTGGCATGATGTTAAAGCCGTATATTTAAATTTATAACAAAGAGAGAGATAAAAGAGGTGAAGGGGTTAGAGGGGACCACCGCAGCTGGCGGCAAGATAGTATTTTTCATTGATTGGGATACCAGCTAGTGGATTATGAACATAAATGCCGGTCCCCACAATTTGGCATGGTGTTAAAGCCGTATATTTAAATTTATAACAAAGAGAGAGAAAAGAGATGAAGGGGTTGGAGGGGACCACCACAACTGGTGGCAAGATAGTACTTCTCAGGGGACTCTAGAGGATCCCCTCAGTTGCTGACAAGACAGTTTTTTCATTGTTTGAGGTTTTAAGTACTCGAATTTGACCATAATTGCAAATCTTCACATCATCTTAGCATGCACTCCATTGATTTCCTATGGGGTGGGGGTAAAAAAAAAATTGGACCAAAAATTGGCCCGGCAAGATCCGGATCCTTATTCTGGGAGCTATTCTTAGCCCAAATCCATTGTCAGAATTCGGTCCTCAAATTTTGCATACTCAACTACCTCCAGCGCCCGCTCTATTTTATTTAATGAATTAATTTTTTTATTTTTTTTTTTTTTTTTTTTTTATATATTATTTTATAAATACGTATTGTGAAGTGCACATAAAAAAGAAGTCTTCAAAATTAATTTTTAATGCAAAAGTAAGTAAATTTTCATTAAATAATGAAATCAAAATATGGAAACTAATTTTTTTTCTTTTTTTTTAGGTAAATACATTTTGGTGAGGATTGGTGGGCTATGAGGGGAGGAGGAGGCCCAAAGAAAAAACTTACTGTTTTTCTGATCATAAGTAAATTTCATATACAATAGTTATTCAAATAAATTGAGCAAAACTAATTCAAATTTTATATTTTTCAGATGACTTGTATTTCCTTGACGTTCTTGTTTTCATTTTGGTTAAATAAAAGCATAAACTTATTTAATAATAATTACAAATGAAGGAAATATTTTGGCTTAAGTGTGTATCATTATCATCTATTGGTATCAACTCATCGAATTTTGCTGTTTTGGAGATTTTAATATACACAGTAAGTAGTCTAAATATAAATTAAAGGCATTTTTGAAATTTGCCCTTTTAGAGTTAGCTACGCCACTGTTTATTTGAACTTGTGGTGGGTGATCAAATTTTACGATTTTTTCTTAATTTTTATATTAAATTTCCTACAACCGCAAACTCAAAAAACTTAAAATGAATTTTTCTATTTTTTTTTTTTTATAATATTATTTATTATAAGCGAAGTGAAGTGCAAATAAAAAAAAGAAGTCTTCAAGATTAATTTTGAAATGAACACAATTTCAAAAGAAAGTTAATTTTCATTTAGTGATAAAATCAAAATATAGAAACTTTTTAAGGTAAATTAATAATCTTGACAAGATTTGCCGTTTTGCCATTCTCCAGTTCTTCCTGGCACGACCAAATCTTCATTGATGTGGATTTGTGTGCTATGAGGGGAGGAGCAGGCCCAAAAACATTCTTCACAACAAATTTTTGATTAAAAATCTCCAGTCCCCCGGCTTAAGTTTTCTAATTATAAATTATAATTCTTTTTTGAAATTTCGCATACTTCTTTTAAAGCGAACAATAAAAAGAATTGTTCATGAAGCCCATTTTTGTTGCTAGAATTCTGTTTATGTTTTATTTGGAAGAAAGAGAAGTGTATAAATATTGTATTTTTAGTTTGATAAAATGGTGGATTCAGTCCAAATTAATATAATTAAATAAAAGCAACTTGTGTTTTCTTTCTTGGACAAAAAGTGACAGGTAGTATGTCGTTTTTTCTGGTATAATTATTAAAAATCAATAAATTTTCAATAATATTTAGTTTTGGTTTACAGGTGCGCTATCATGTTTCGGCCATCATGAGAGCCATCATCAGAACTTAAACAATACACATATATATAATACAAGATAATAATATTTAGTCAAAATTCAAAATTCTTTTTTATGGCAATTTGATAAAATACTCCATTATAAATTTATTAATAAGTATAAATACGTCATTCGAAAGACACACTATTTTGTTTTTATAAAAATAAAATTGAAAAATTTATTGATTTTTAATAATTATACCAGAAAAAACGACATACTACCTGTCACTTTTTGTCCAAGAAAGAAAGCACAAGTTGCTTTTATTTAATTTTATTTAATGTATTTTTACTTTCTCTTACCTCTACATATGTTAATACTAAGTTTTTGATTCATGTCAAAAATTCGATGTCGAGATTTTGATGGATATAGGGCTTACACGTTTTGAGGTCCCCTGAATCCAAAAAAGCCTGTGTCTGTGTTCCTATGTCTGTCTGTGTGTGTATGTTCAATTTTAAGCATGAAATTTTGAAATTTTATATTTAAGTTAGACACCCCCTGAAGCGTGAAAATAGGCTTTTAAACAAAATCGGCCAAAAAGTACTAGTACTTTACTGATGTATCATAGTTAGTGGGATTAGGTTAATTTTTAGAATCAAGTCCTCGTTGAGCCGAAAGAAGCAGTCTACAGAGTAATTTAAAAGGAATTTTCAATATTTTCCATTATATACCTATTCGTTATCAATTACACTAGTCGACAAAAATGAACTTTTTTTCTTTCAACAGAATGAAGATATGAAATTCTAGAAGTATTTTTCATGCTGAATTCAAATATCGATTCAGTTTTTCTCCATCAGGCACAGTTTTAGAGATATATAGCAAAATAGATTTTAGTAGAAAATGTGCTCTAAAACGGCTTTTATTTAGAATGTTCAAATTATTTTTAACGCGACACCCCGTCAAATTATGCAGATAGTTAGAATACATATAAATTTTAAGTTTCATTCCAATCGGAGGTCATTTAGACGTGCCGTAAACGGCTTAAAATTTCAAAAAATCGAAATTTTCAAGATTTTTTTTGCTTTGGTCACCCCTAATACAATTTTAGATATCCCTGAATGAAAAAAAGATATATGTACGATACCCCCTTCTATAATTCTTTGTCTTTCTAAAAATCATTCATTCATAAAAATCTGTTAATTATTAACGAAATTATGAACAAAAACGTGAGCAAAGAAAAAACCAAGAACACTCACTGGTCGAAAAAAATGGGCCTCTTGTTCTTTTAGAAGTATAAATAAAGATATCAGATTCAAAAAATATTTTTTTTTAATAATATATAATAAAGTTAGTGCCCGTGAATCTATGCTCCAAGAGGATACATTAGCTTCTTGTACATAGGGTTCGCTTTTTAATTCAATTGAAGTCCATTTTTTTCGTCCAGTGAGTGTACTTGTTTTTTCTTTGCTCACGTTTTTGTTCATAATTTCGTTAATAATTAACAGATTTTTATGAATGAATGATTTTTAGAAAGACAAAGAATTATAGAATATCGTACATATATCTTTTTTTTCATTCAGGGATATCTAAAATTGTATTAGGGGTGACCAAAGCAAAAAAAAATCTTGAAAATTTCGATTTTTTGAAACTTTAAGCCGTTTGCGGCACGTCTAAATGACCTCCGATTGGAATGAAACTTAAAATTTATATGTATTCTATCTGCATAATTTGACGGGGTGTCGCGTTAAAAATAATTTGAACATTCTAAATAATAGCCGTTTTAGAGCACTTTTTCTATTAAAATCTATTTTGCTCTATATCTCTAAAACTGTGCCTGATGGAAAAATTTTAACTACATATCTGAATTTAAAATGAAAAAATGCACTAGGTTCACTAATCAGATTTCTTGTGGAAGATTTCTTCTGGAAAAAAACCTTGTCGACTAGTGTTATTGACTAATTGTTTATTTCTTGTTTGGTTTTAGATGGTTAGGGTGGGGGTGGAGCCTGAGATCGTCGAGATTCTTTATGACATTAACTATCAGGATTCTTTTGCAATATTAAACCTGACCATTAAAATTGATTATTAAATGCAGTGAGATTGGGGCTGAATTATACTGTAATTTGGTATTTTAATATTTATCGAAACTGACAATATTTATTTGAATTATTGGATAATAATTCTTAAAATATGTTTGTCGAGTTTAAATTTGATTGTTGGTATTTCGGTTGGCCTCATCATTTAAAATACTAACAAAAATCATATTATTTGGCATTTGAGCAACCGAGATATAATATATGGAATTGTATGAAGTAAACCTAATCCCTAGGGAAAGGAATTTTTAAATTTATTATTATTAATATAAACTTTTTTTCAAAGTTTTATTAATTAAAATTAACATTGATAATTTCGACAATTTCTTCATCACAAATAACAAATGACAATTGTCAAATACTATCTGTTAATTTTCAATTAAAAAACCTTTAAACAAATATTATTTGTATATTTAATATTTAACAAAATGTTTCAACGAAACCAACGTCAAAGTTTAAATCTTTTAATTTATGACTGCGAATTAAATTAGTACCTATGAATTGGTAGCATTCAATAAAATGTATCGTTAATGTGTATGATCTAGTGGAAGACAAAAGAAACAATACAAGCTTGTTCGGCAAGCTAATTTAAAATATTTGTTAGAACTATAGTGGAATCCACAAAATCCCGAAAATTATGAAACAAAAAATCAAGAGGTGGTTAAAAAAGTAAAAAGATTTCATCTAGTAAAATTATAATATGTACTCTATACCAGGGGTGGCCAAGCTCCTTGATAGTCCGAGCCATTTTTCAAAATTTGAAATTTTTCGCGAGGCGCAATTAAATACCTATTTAAAAGGGTATTAAAAAATATTTACAGAAATTATTTATTGAAAACATAAATAAAAGTATGTGTAAGAAAATATGTGTATTGAATTTAAATATTAAAAATTAAAGACAAATTTATTTTACTTCTTGATAATTATTTAATTAAATATGGTGGATAATTAATTGGTGACAGCATTTCGTAACATTTATCGAGAGCCACAAATAATCCTTCAAAGAGCCGCAGGTTGGCCACCCCTGCTCTATACTATAGTATAGAGTACAAATTTTTCGTTGTCCTATTTTATTAATGGAATTTTATTTTTAAAAAATCATAAAAACTCACTTTTGAAGGGAAAGGCAGACGATGTTGAATGACACAATTATTATATTGTTTTGATGATTTTTGAACTTGTACCCCACTGTAAACGCCAAAGCTGGTGTTTCTACCTGTACTGATGTTGGGCAACATCAAGCAAGAGGGTTTCATTTCATAAGGGGTGGGATTCTTCACATTGTATTTGTAAACGCGCCTGCGCGAGTTGACTCCGCCTTTGGGCGCCACCCTGTGGAATGAGGGGTGGGGGTGGGTGTCTGTTGGTAGGGGTAGGGTTGATCAGCGACGGCGCGGTCGTATTCTTACCCTCCCTTAATCAAGCACCCCACCATTTTCCAAGAGCGAGAGAGAGAGGTAAGGGGAATGAGATCGTCGGCGACGTCGGCCGACGACGACAGTGCAACCGAGTTCAGTTGCGGCCGAGAAGCCGAGCCGTTCGGAACTAGTAAAAATTTGTGTTTGTGTGAGTGTGTGTGTGAGCGCGCGTGCTTGTGTGTTTGTGGGGGGAGGGGTGCGTGTACGATCTCGTCGACGTCGTCAGCTCCTCATCCTCATCCTCCTCTACCACACCATCAGTGATGCTGCCCCTCAACGCAGCAGCCTAGATACCCCAACCCACCCTTCACACATCCCACCCATACTCCCCTAAACGCGTCCGCCAACCCACCCCCGGGACGACCTTTGGAGGCGCCATGTGGAGGCTCTGGCTCCTCGCAGCCCTCGCACCGCCCTTCGGTAAATGCAAATCATTTCCATCTCATTAGATTTTTCATTTCACACACCCACACAGTTAATAAATGAAGATATTTAAAATTAATTATTTTTTAATTAAAAAATAAATTATTTTCTAACCAATTTAAAATTTCTAAAATTTTTTTTCACCATCGACTTTAGACGATATTGATAACTTTTATATTATAATTTGATAAAATAATATATACAATAATTACATATTACTACTAATATAGACATTATTTTAAATAAATTTTCTCTCCGCATCTTAAATATTTAAAATAAAATTTTATAGAATTAAACGTGAAGAACGCAAATCGCACCAGCAAATTTTTTATTTTTAATAATTTCTAACTTTTTAGATTATTAATGATAATTTTGAGACATCACCTTTATTGTTTCAAAATTTCAATTATGATCAATTATTTTACGATTTTACCTCTAAGCACCTATTATAATATCAGATCTACAATTATATCTACATCTTTGACTGGACTTTGACAACCACAAGCCTAAGCTGCTGTGACTTTTTACTTTCTTTTATTTTACTTCGATTACTTTACTATGTTATTTATATGGATTTTTGTATATATGTATGTGAAGGGAATGACTGAGGGGTCACCCCTAATAAATAAAAAAAAAAAAAAAATTTATTCCGCCCCGCCCTGCGAAAAATTTTGTTTTTGCTGAACCAAATTTTTTCACCCTGCGGAAAAAATTTTTTTTACAATGCTATAATTTTTTTTTTTTTGGGGGGTGGGGGGCGGGCCCCCTCTCCCCCCTTATACACGTCCCTGGTGTATGCGTGTGTGAATGGGAAAAAAGTGTGTTTTTAATAAAAAAAAAAAAAAATTATAAATATTCGTAAAATAAGTTCAAATAAGCACGAAAGGGAAAAAAAGCATGAAAACTCAAAAAAAGCATAAAAAATGCAATCTCAATGCTCTTAGTTTTTCCTAATTCGTATAAAAATTAAATATCTAATGGTTGCTTATAAAATTGAGCAATAAGCATTTTGCTTAAAATCCGGTCTCTACTGATGAATAAGCTACTTATTTAGAGCGAATTTCTATTATTTCCTAAGGTCACAAAAGAGGGAATTAAAGTAATTAAGCAAAACCCCTCCCCCCCTTCCACTTAGAATTTGATCTAATGTGTAAAATTCATTTCCCTGAAGATTCGTTCATTTGTCACATGTTTTTGGTCGTTTCGCTTATAATTCGATGTTAATGACGCAATTGTTTATTAATTTTTTTATTAATTAGCCTTCTTCTGAAAGGCCTATGCCCAGATTTGCCCCTTCCTCGAATCCCACCTGTGGAGAGAGATCTTCCAGCGCTCCCTCTCTCCTCCAGCCCTGATGAGTCTTTGTCATTATTGGTTCAAAACCAGCATTCCAGACAATATTTATTTTTCTTTTGAGCTATTTTTCGGCATTTAGACCAGATCCTTATTTAATTAAATAAATTTGTGGCTAATGGCATTTGAATAAATTTAAACCACGTTCGTTATGTCGTTAAACTTGTCACTTGTAGAACTAGTCAATTCAATATCCCCCTACTCATTCTATTTACATTTATTTGCGTGTTAAAATGCTGAAATAAAAAAAAGTTCTTTATACATAATGGAAGAAAATATAAAAACAATTGATGAAAAACTCCATTTATTAAATATTGTCGCAGGAAATAAAAAAATTAAATAAAATCTTTTTATTTATTAGAGCGGGCGCTGGAGGTAGTTGAGTATGCAAAATGTGAGGACCGAATTCTGTCAATTGATTTGGGCTAAGAATAGCTCCCAGAATAAGGATCCAGATCTTGCCGGGCCAATTTTTGGTCCAATTTTTTTTTTACCCCCCACTCCTCATATTTGTATAGGAAATCAATGGAATACGTGCTAAGATAATGTGAAAACCTGCAACTATGGTCAAATTCGTATACTTAAAACCTCAAACAATGAAAAAACTATCTTGTTAGCAACTGCGGTGATCCTCTATAGTCCCCTGAAAACAACTATCTTGGCGCCAGCTGCGGTGGTCCCCTCTAGCCCCTTCACCTCCTTGCTCTCTCTTTGTTATAAATTTAAATGTACGGCCTAAAAACCATGCAGAATTGTGGGGACCGGCAACTATGTTCATAATCCACTACCTGGTGCTCCAATCAATGAAAAATTCTATCTTGCCGCTAGCCATAGTATTTTTCATTGATTGGAGCACCAGGTAGTATTGATAGATTATGAACTTAGTTGCCGGTCTTCACAATTTTGCTTGGTTTTTAGGCCGTATATTTAAGTTTATAACAAAGAGAGAAAAAGGAGGTGAAGGGGCTAGAGGGGACCCAGAGCTGGCGGCAAGATAGTTTTTTCATTGTTTGAAGTTTTAAGTATACGAATTTGACCATAATTGCAAGTCTTCACATCATCTTAGCACGTATTCCATAAATTTCCTATAAAAATAAGAGGAGTGGGGGTAAAAACAAAATTGGCCCGGCAAGATCCGGATCCTTATTCTGGGAGCTATTCTTAGCCCAAATCCATAGAATTCGGTCCTTACAATTTGCATACTCAACTACCTCCAGCGCCTGGTCTATATAGGAAGTTTGTTCAATCATTTCCTTTTGCTACATTAAATTTGTGATTTCATAAAAGTTGTTCTCACTAATCCATTCATTTTTACTTTCTCGTATAGAGAAAGTATTGTAATCGTAAAAAAATTCGACTTCGAGATTTTGATGTTTCTCCACGTTTTAGACCTCCCTGAGTCCAAAAATACCATTTTGGGCATTATGTCTGTGTGTGTGTGTTCGTGTGTGTGTGTGTGTGTGAACACGATTGCTTAAAAATAAAAGCAGCTAGATGGATGAAATTTGGTATATGCTCCTTACACTAAAATTGTAGACTTCTATCAACTTTTGGAGTAAATACGTATCTTGGAAGTAGTACTTTACCTAATAAGTTTTTCAGAAATTTCGAAATTTTCAATTTTTTTGTTATATTATGATAAAATACTCAATTTTAAAAAAGTTTTTATTCCTTGACATTTTTCCGAAAACTGAATAATTTTTGAAATAATCACAGAAGAAAACGACATTTTTCGTTAATTTTGGAAAGAAAAATCAAAACAAAATCATACAGGTGTCATTAAAAAACATGTAAATATAAACAAATGAATTTGTGACACGTACCCAGACGTAATTCTAAAAGAATACACGAGAAAGTCTCGGGGAAGTCATTCCCCATATTTTCTTTCATATTCATTCATCAATTTTTAATTAAAAAAAAAAAAAACAAAATTACAATAAAAAGTTTTGAAGTCAATAATTTGTATTAGAGATCATTCATATCTATTTCATTTTCTATAAACAATATATTAAAACTCATATCTTGAGAGTATTGGTATTCTGTTGTCTCGTGTCAAGACTGGTATTTCTTTTAAGCCAGTCTTCTCTATAATACTCAAGGTCCCACTTATTTCTTCTCTAGAACGCATTTGTGTTATGCTGATTCTAGCTCTAAGAAAAGATTTACATAAAACTACATTTATTATATAATTATTTATATATATTTATTAATACAAAATTTTATTGGAGAAAAAGCCTTGTTTAAACCATTAAAAAAATCACAAATGAAAACAACTCTCAATTATCTCATGCTTATTCAGCGTTAAGAGATACCCAATGGGAAAATTAATTGTTTCTAGTTAATCCTTGGCTTTCTATTTCTTTGTTTTAAAATCACTTTAGATTTCAAGTAAAATATAATTGTGATTACAAATTGTAAAAAATAGCATAATATCGAAACCAAATTTGAATTAAAACCATAATATATACAACAATATCAACTTACTACTTCAATCGATTAAACTAAGGTGAAAGTTCATTTGATCAGGTAGGGTAATATCAAATTACCATCTATATATACATTGTTTTTACCAAAATAATATTAATATTTTATTTATACTGTATATAAGTTAATATAATTATGAACAACTCTCTACTAGAGGGTGGGGCGCCGGAACTTCCTTATTTAAAAAAAAATAAAAAAAAAAAAAAAAAAAATGGAGATATTTTTTGGATTTTTTTTAGACCTGTATGATTTTGTTTTGATTTTTTTTTTCTCAAAATTAAGGAAAATTGTCTATTTTTTTCTTTGATTATTTCAAAAACTATTCAGTTTTCGAAAAAATGTGAAAAGATTCGAAGGAAATGTGAAATTTTAGGGGGAGGAAGAATTTTATCAATTTACACTGTATTTATTCTTAGGAGAGTCAATTTTTTTTTTTTTTATTTGAGGGAAAGGCCTTAAATTGCGGTATATATTCAAAACTGACTTTTTTGGACTCAGGGAGGTCTAAACGTGGAGAATCATCAAAATGACGAAGTCGAATCTTTTGACGATTACAATACTTTCTCTTTATATACTATACGCAGTAAAGTAATTATAATAAAAATTATTGGAGATATTGTAATTGTTTTTTTTTACTTAGCAGTAAATTTAAATTTTTTATTCATTGCTTTTTACTTTCTCTTACCTATGTATATATGTAAAATATATATAGAGATGAAATTATTGGATTCATGTCAAAAATTCGATGTCGAGATTTTGATGGATCTTCACGTTTTGAGGTCCCCTGAATTCAAAAAAGATGATTTTTTCGAAATGGTCTGTCTGTGTGTCTGTGTGTCTGTGAACAAAATATCTCAAGAACGAAAAGAGCCAGGATTTTGAAATTTTATATTTAAGTTAGGCACCCCCATGGGACGTCACCCCAAGCTTTTGAACAAAATCGACCAAAGAGTACTAAAACGTAGTTTACTGATGGCTACTTTTCTCAATTTTTTTCGATTTTCTCTAAAATCCTCTGCTCCAACGATCTGTTTATTAAATATTGTAACTCTTTGTTTAAGAAATTTTGAAAAATTTTTAATTAACTTTATTTATTTAAATACCTTTATATACTAAAAAAAAACTTTTAAGTTTTTTTTTTGGGGGGCCGTATTAGTAAGTAGCCCCGGGGCCCGTCAAGTCTGTCTGCGGCCCTGACTATACGAGAAAGTAATTTAACAAAAAAGTATTGGACGATATTGTACATTTTATTTTTACTTAGCGGTAAATTTAAATTTTTTTCCCATTCATCCTGCTTTTTGAAAATGATATCATGAAGGTGGCCACCGTTGTGCTCAAAACATTAAGAAAGTCGAAATCTGAAGTTTTGGACCACTTTGGCAGCATTTCCGTGTCGATCTTGGCGATAGCATCACGAATATTGTTCTTCAGCTGATCCAGGGTGTTCGGACCATAGGTATAGGGCCTAAACTAAGGATTTAAGATATCACCAAAAATCACAAGTTGATAAATCTGGAGAGCGCGCTGGCCGAACGTCATTTTCTCTTCAAGGGGTGATTTAGAGTTTTATGGGGATATGTCAAACCCTTCGTGTATACCAATCGTCCGATCACCCTGGATCAGCTCTAGATCATTATTCGTGATGCTATCGCCAAGATCGACACGGAAATGCTGCCAAAGTGGTCCAAAACTTCAGATTTCGACTCTCCTAATGTTTTGAGCAGAACGATGGATGGCTACCTTCTAGATATAATTTTCAAAAAGCAATGAAAAAAAAATTTAAATGTATCACTTAGTAAAAAAAAAAAAAAAATAATGATATCTTCAATACTTTTTGTTATATAATATGAAATTACTCTCTAGTCAGACATTATAGTGTCTGCTTATTAGCTTTTGGATTCGTCCATTGCTTTTTGATAATAGGCAGAACGACAAGTAGACACCTGTCCAGGGTTACAAGTGTCCTTGTTTTTCTCCAGCAGCAGTATCCAGCTTGTCTCTTCCCTTTTGCACCCCCTCCCTACTCTCCTTGAAAAAAGGAAGGGGGAGTAAAAGACAAATCCCCACCCCTATCGATTCCACCAGCTACGCACGCTCGTGACGTCATCATTTACTAAATGATAGGTGGTAGGTGGTATATTACGCGAGACCATCACGTGGTGACATCCATCCCACACACACGCACACACAACGCATACCTTTTAAACAAAAACACATCCACCTACGCTTTACTCTTTTTACTCAATGTCGCTCATCAAATATCACTTCAACAATCCCTTGAAACAATTCCACCCCCGTTCTTTTTCGCTCTTTATGTCTCATTATAGAAACTCCACAATGCATTTCATTCTATTGAAAAGGGATCTATTTTCGATGGGTAGATGTTTAAATATCAGAAAAACTATATTACTAAAGGCATTATAAATTTGATAATAGATCAATCAAAGTTCGTCAATTAATTAGGAATTTACAATCGCCTACAGAAAGGTGGGAGGTATTGTAATGAGAGTGACATTTAGAGATTTTAGCAGAGTGGAACTGTAATTGATATCTAATATAAAATAATGATTTCAAACTCTTAATTGCTTTTTCCTTCAAAAGAACATATTGATTAACTCAATCATATCATTGATTTACAATTAATAAAAAAAATTAAAATAATAAAATTAAATAATTTATATTTCCTGAGTGTGGAAGCGACTGTGATTAATATCTTAAAAGAATGGCAGGAAGTAGCAGCCAGGAAGGGGCGTCTCCAAAACAATGAAACTCTCAGATATTCGCGATGTTTCGGTCCAAATTTATTTGACCATCATCAGGCAATCAGGCTACAATAGATTTTTATTCATAATTAACATCATTAACAATTAAAATATTACAATGGTTGTTATTTTTAATTTTTACTTACAGTTGTCATATGTAAATTTGTATAAATATATTTAATCATGTCGCTTCGGAAGTAAAAATTAAAAATAACAACCATTGTAATATTTTAATTGTTAATGATGTTAATTATGAATAAAAATCTATTGTAGCCTGATTGCCTGATGATGGTCAAATAAATTTGGACCGAAACGTCGCGAATATCTGGGAGTTTCATTGTTTTGGAGACGCCCCTTCCTGGCTGCTACCTCCTGCCATTCTTTTAAGTTAAATAATTTATTTTAAAGACTTTCAAAATTCGGTAGGCTATAAGTGTCATTTCAAATGTCATTTTGCTTGTGAAAAATTCTGATCCGACCCGTATGTTGTATTGAATTGACTTTAAATAAAAATACTTTCTCTCTATATATTTCATATATAAGATAAGAGAAAGTAAAATACAATTAACTGGAATTGATGTTTTTTGGCTGTGGAGATTTACTCAGGATTCGCAGAGACTTTGCAGCCAGGAGATTAAATTAAAAAAATCTTTTATTTAATTTTTCATTTGCCGACGTTTCGGTCGCCAATCACGACCTTCATCAGGGTAAATATTGTTAATTATACACGATCTTAATATTCATTGCAATTAAACACAATTTCTTTTTAACTTTTATATGTACAAAATGTTATCCTTTGCTTGCTGCTCGGAGGTCTCTTATTCAAAATCAACCTAAGATCGTGTATAATTGACAATATTTGCCCTGATGAAGGTCGTGATTGGCGGCCGAAACGTCGGCAAATAAAAATTAAATAAAATATTTTTTATTTATTCTCCTGGCTGCAAAGCCCCTGCGAATCCTGAATTAATAGGAATGATTTCAACTCCAGAAAACAAGATGAGATGACTATTCTCTTATCTTATTATAATTAAAGCCCTATCCAATTGCATATTCTATTTGCTAAAACATACGTCCTGAAAAACCAATTTTCCATCCGAATCATGCCCCCTTAGCACTATGGTTCAAATTATATATTGCCTATTTTTGCATATTTGGTGAATGGCTTAAATAAGAATGCTTGGACTCCCAATTGATATATTCGTATTTATAAATAACGGGTATCGTTTAAAGTCTTAAATGGCCGAAAAGACTGTGTGTATGGGTGTGAGACTGTGAGTATGAATGGGGAAAAAAGTGTGAGTGTTTAAAAAAAAAATCTTGAATTTCAATATATCGGCGAAAACTAAATATATGCCGACACAAAAAATCTGGTGTGAGAAGCACAGAACACAACTTTCGATTACCGAAGACAAGAGAAAGTTGAGTGTTGTCCGACCAGTCACACCAGATTTTTTATAATGTGTTTATTTACTTAAATAAGTTAACAAATTTTACTGTACTTATTATACAGTATTACTGTTTTTTACTTTTTTACATTAAATATAAAGACAATGTGGAGGAAAGCCGTAATACAGATTAAAGACGAAATGAAACAAGACTACTATCGGCCCGAATTATTTATTTTTCCTTTGTCGACGTTTCGGGGACTAAACGTCACCCATCTTCAGGACCTACAATACATATAATCAGAATTATTATTATTATTATTATTTTTTTTTATATATAATACACATCAAACTCATCCAACAGGCAGAAAGACCATGGTCGTCCAGATTGTGACATAGCTATTTTTATATAGAGGGGTAAAGCCTTCGAATTAAAGGCCTAAAAACCCTCGAGTCCTAACAAAAGAATCATTCCCCGTGTATATATATATATATAATACACATCAAACACACTCAACAGACAGAAAGACATTATAAATTTACTTACAAAGATGTTAAAAAAATTCTTTTCTCTACCTCCTTCAGTTGTTAATTTATTCAGTTAAATTTATAATGTTTAATTACCTATATCTATACATGGGCGTACCCAGCGAGGGGCAGGGGGGGGCAGCTGCCTCCCCTAGAAGCAACAAAAAAAAAATTAAATGTTTATAAAGTGATGAAACGAAACAAAATTGGTGGTTGGCGACGGGGAATGATTCTTTTTGTTAGGACTCGAGGGTTTGTAGGCCTTTAATTCGAAGGCTTTACCCCTCTATATAAAAAATAGCTATGTCACAATCTGGACGACCATGATCTGCCCCCCCTGGACGACCATGATCTGACCATGCCCCCCCCCCTAGATTTGATCCTGGGTACGCCCATGTCATCTATAGTTGCTGCCCCCCTGCCCCTCGCTGGGTACGCCCATGTATAGATATAGGTAATTAAAATTAAAAATTGAATAATTAAATCTCACAATTAATATTTTATAATTCGTCATATATATTAAATTTCAGCTTTCCTCATTTTTGTCTTTTATATGGATAGAGATAGAGATAAATACTAATAATAATAATTCTGATTATATGTATTGTTTGTAATGTAGGTCCTGAAGATGGGTGACGTTTAGTCCCCGAAACGTCGACAGAGGAAAAATAAATAATTCGGGTCGATAGAAGTCTTGCTTCATTTCGTCTTTAACATTAAATATAGTTTTATTTGCGAGACCAATTTTTGTTTTTTGTTTCCTTCCAAAAATTAAACGCGATTAGTTTTACATCATGATTTACCTTTAATTGGAAGACATTTACTTATATATTTTTGTCAAATATATATTGCATATTTTGCTGCATATTTTAATACTTTAAATGCGTATTATATGGCATATTTAGGATTACTGCATAAAAATCCGTGGCTTTAATAATAATAATAATAATTAAAATAATTTTCTTTTTAATTTCTTGAAGGTCTTTTTCGGCCTCTGGTGAGATTCCAAATCCAAATTTTTGCTCCGCTTTTAGAAATGTAAACCTATAATATACAGCCTGTATGTCAAATAGGTTTGCAGCATAATTGAGCTCCTCTCGCCTTTTTTTTTTAAATTTGATCTAAAGATTTTATTTTAAATCTCTTTGGTGTAATTTTCTTTTCTTCTTTTACTCTTTTATTTGAAAATCACCTTTCTATTATATTTTATTCTATTTTTTTTCTTCTATCATCTTTTGATTGTAAAATTAAATCTCAATCTGACCAAATAAAAAAGTCCCTCTTATAAAATGTTTCATCAAAAAGGAGAGAGAGAGAGAGAAGAAGCTTAGTACTTGGCATGATTTCAATGAAGTGCCATCAAGAATGGATGACTCCTGGTACAAAAGGCTTGATTTACAGATAGGGCCTAAGCCGCTTTTCAATAAAACACATTAAATAGTACTCAAGTCTTTAATATACATAATTATAATTTGCAATGATAAACAAGTGTGGTTTACATTTCTTTCAATTCAAAATTAGTAAAAATTTTGTATTGAATTTTATTTATCTCTATATTTCTAGCACTATGCTTGATGGGGGCAAAATTGATGGCATTTTTGAAATCAGCGCTGTACGTATTCTCAAGAATAGCTCATAATATCCTCATTATTGAGTATTTGGCCATTTTGGTTGTTTAACTTTCAGTAAACAAACACGATCTAATTTACCAAACTTATATAATAAATAAACTTTTATTTGTATAAAAACAACTGAGTCAAATACACACCAAAGGTCTCTTTAGAATATCTTAAAACTTCTATAAATTTATTTGTTTTCTTTATACGAGTATATTTATTTTTCTTTGTGAATCATAAAATATAAGTACTGTATGTTTAAAAGAGAATATTTGCACAATCGAATTTCTTAAGTTACAACTTGACCTAGTTCTTTCTATCTTAATAAAGTATATAATATCAAAAACAAAAAAAAAAATCTTATGGGAAAAAAGTATAAATTTATTATTATTATTAGCTTTGATAAAAATCGGTAATTTAAAAGAGGTCATTTTAGTGAATTGAAAATTCTCAGGTGAATTACGCAAATTATTTTTTACTAATCAAACAGGGCCAACATAAGAATATTTTCTTAAAACGTTTCGTTTTATGCATTGTTTAATTACTTTCTCTTACCTATGTATATATGGGTCATTCCATGCCAAATCGACAAATTTTTTTTTCCCTGACCCCCGCGGATTTCGCTGAAAATTTCCTATCTTTTTTTCTACCCCTTAAAAGACATTTTTGAGAATTTTTTTCAAATTTTTTTACCCAACTAAAAAATGTTATGAATTTTTGAAAAAAATTGCTCTTTTTTTCTTCAAATAACTATTGGGATCTTTAGCATTTCAATACTCTACCTGGTGGCTTAAATTCGAACTAGCGATTGTAGGATAAACCTTCATATGTTTAACGTGATATAAGGGACAAGAACATTTAAACATCTGATATAATTGTATTATTTAAAAAAAAGTTATAACCCACGAGTAAACATTATTGTTAGATTAATAAATAATACATACATACACTAATATATTCACAAATATGAAATTTTCTCCTTATAAAAATAAAAGCAATGTGTATCTAGTTTGTGTTTATGGGTGTAAAAGTCATGCATCTAAGCATGAAACAGTTCGATTTCATTCTTTTCCAAAAAAAAGACAGTATAGTGAAAATTATAAATAATTTTATTGTAGAAGAATCAATCTATCAGATTTAGAAGCCTTCTTTTTAATTTTGCCTCTATCTTTTTCTTGTTTTTCTCTAAAACAATTGTGCTCGAGCAAAGGCCTCTCATATCGTATTTTTTTAAGAGCTGATTTATGTGGTGCACTCCAAACACATTTTTTGTCTGTACACGTGACATTTTCTAAATTATTTTTGTAAGTACAAAAAAAAAAATTATTAATTTTATATTTAATTCCGGTATTAATTTTTTAGTTAATTTATCATGTAATTATCTTGTATTTATTATTACAATAAAATATTTCAAACACTTTTTGGCTAACATCATATCAGATATCATAAATAGCGGTTACAGAATAAAAGTACAGCCCCAAATGTGCTTGCAGGTACTTCCTAATCCAGCCTTATACGAGCATCCATCCCAATTGTTATTATTATTATAAAATTTGATCACTTATTTCATGAAATCAGTGGCGTCATTTCAACTTTTTCTTGGGGGGGGGGGGGCAAACATTTTTTTTTTCTTAAAATTTACTTACAAATGGGTACTCAAATTTGGCCAAAACATATTTAATTTAATTAATTGTTTAATTTTGTACAGTTTGTATACTCCTAGATGTATTTTGGAGCATTTTATTTTGAATAATATAAAATTTTATAAAAATCAGAGCCCTTGGGGGGGGGGGGCAAATGCCTCCCCTGTCCCCCCCCAAATGACGCCACTGCATGAAATTCTTCTCGTAAACTTGTTGTTTGTAAACAGAAAGCAAGAATTTGGTCTGTCATTGAAACTGTCATTACTATTACTCACTTTAAAACATGACCAGGATCAATAATATTGTCTCCACAAATAAAATTTCTATTAGTAAGTGTGGCAGAAGAAAACCTACAAATTTCCTGTACCGTCACACCCATTTTTTATTTTTAATTAAACTTTTTGTCTCATAAAACACGTGTACTTGCGTATCAGCTCAGCCATTCAATCCTACAATGGCTAGTTCACTTTTTGCCACCAGGTGAAGCCACGCCTCTCCCATAGATCCCAATAACTTATTTTAAAATTGATATTTCGGAACCCCGCAAGGCTAAAAAAATTTTGTTTTTTAATCTAGTTTTCAGAAAAAAATACAAAAATTATTTCAGAAGCCCGGTATATGAAATATTTCAGTTTTTTTGAAAAAACCCTAATTTTAAATGGACCATTTTTTTTTTATTTTTTTAACACAAAAAAAACTTCAACTAATTCTACAATTATCCCCCCTAATTTCAAGATGTGCCGACGATTGCTTCTATTTTTTTTTTTGGTTATAAAAAAATTTTTCTTGAAATTTGGTTTATTTTTTACGTAACTTTTTTATGAAATTTTTTCAGCTTTCTCATGAAACTTTAGAAGTTAAAAAATGATATTTTATTCGAAAATTTTAAGTCATCATACTAAAAATTGTTTTTTTTTCAGTCTCGTACTTTACCGACAAAAAAAAACAATTTTTAGTATGATGACTTAAAATTTTCGAATAAAATATCATTTTTTAATTTCTAAAGTTTCATGAGAAAGCTGAAAAAATTTCATAAAAAAGTTACGTAAAAAATAAACCAAATTTCAAGAAAAATTTTTTATAACCAAAAAAAAAATAGAAGCAATCGTCGGCACATCATGAAATTAGGGGGATAATTGTAGAATTAGTTGAAGTTTTTTTTAGAGTTAGAAAAAAATAAAAAAAAATGGACGATTTAAAATTAGGGTTTAAAAAAAAACTGTAATATTTCATATATCCGGGCTTCTGAAATATTTTTGTATTTTTTTCTGAAAACTATATTAAAAAACAAAATTTTTATAGCCTTGCGGGGTTCCGAAATATCAATTTTAAAATAAGTTATAGTTATTTGAAGAAAAAAGAGCAATTTTTTTCAAAAATCCATAACATTTTTTTAGTTGGGTAAAAAAATTTGAAAAAATTCTCAAAAATGTCTTTTAATGGGTAGAAAAAAGATAGGAAATTTTCAGCGAAATCCGCGTGGGTCAGGAAAAAAATTTGTCGATTTGGCATGGAATGATCCATATGTAATATATATGGGGCATTCCACGCCAACTCGACCACTTTTGAACCCGACCATTTTTGATTTGGCTGAAACTTTGTTATCTTTTTATACCCTATTGAAAACGTGTCTGAGAATTTTTTTCAGATTTTTCGACCCAGCCAAAAAAAAGTTATAGCATTTTCAAAAAACATCGATTTTTTTTTTTTTAAATAACCGTAAAACTGTCAGAAATTAACTTATTGGAACGATTTTTTTTTTTAATTTTTGTCTTTAAATGTACTTTTCAGAAATAAATATGACAAAATTTTACAGATTCATTTTGAACGTTTTTTTTGACATTTTCGGAAAAAAACAAAAATTTCGGGATGAATGACACTTTTTTTTAAAATTTTTTTTTTTATAAAAAACTTTGATTTGTTCTACAAATGCTCTGAAAATTTCAGAGTGGGATTATTTCGCGTTCCATTTTTTTTTTAAATTGAAAAAAAAATTTTTTTTCTCCGCTTATTTATCATGATGGTGCTCTTAAATTGTTCCAGGACTGTCCGAGATTGTAGAAAATTGAAGAAAAATAATAATAATAATAGTTAGAGGTGATGAAAATCGAGAAAATTCCATTTATCCTGAAAAATTAGAAATTAGTTGTGTATTCAACTACTGAAGAATTTGAAGCGTCAAGTAAAAGCTTAGAAACATGGGCGTAACAAAGGGGGTGCCGGGGGGCCTGGCCCCCCTCCAGAAAGCTCCTTGCTCCAAGAAAAATTGAAGGGGGGCCATGGGATCAGCTATCCTCCGGTGGGCCTGGAAAGCCCCATATTTTCTCAATTTTTCTTGGGGCAAGGAGCTTTCTGGAGGGGGCCAGGCCCCCCCGGCACCCCCCCTTGTTACGCCCATGTTTCTAAGCTTTTACTTGACGCTTCAAATTCTTCAGTAGTTGAATACACAACTAATTTCTAATTTTTCAGGATAAATGGAATTTTCTCGATTTTCATCACCTCTAACTATTATTATTATTATTTTTCTTCAATTTTCTAGAATCTCGGACAGTCCTGGAACAATTTAAGAGCACCATCATGATAAATAAGCGGAGAAAAAAAAAATTTTTTTTTCAATTTAAAAAAAAATCTGGTGTGACTGGCGCACAGCACACAACTTTCTCTTACCTTCGGTAATCGAATGTTGTGTACTGTGCTTGTCACACCAGATTTTTTGTGTCGACATGTATTTAGTTTCCGACAGTACGGTACATTCGATTTTCAAGATGTAAAATTTATAAGTATGGGAAAATATTTATATTTTGATACCATGGCAACCATTTCTCCTATCTTTTCTATGGAGAACAAGAGTAAAGTGGTCTTCAGAAGATTTCAATCACAAAATGAGAATATACATTTTAAAGAGAATCTAAAAAATAATTGATTTTTGAATTTAAAAAAAAATCGTTGGAGCAAATTTTGAGAAAATCGAAAAAAACTGAAAAAGTGCATCAGTAAAGTACTAGTACTCTTTGGTCGATTTTGGTCAAAAGCTTCGTGTCAGGTCCCATGGGGGTGCTAACTTAAATATAAAATTTCAACCTCCTAACTCTTTTCGTTCTTCAGATATTTTGTTCACAGACACACAGACAGACAGACACACACACAACACACACACACACACACAGACAGACCATGTCGCGAAAACCACTTTTTTGGATTCAGGGGACCTCAAAACGTGAAGATCCATCAAAATCTCGACATCGAATTTTTGACATGAATCCAATACTTTCTCTCTCTATATATATTAACATATATATAGAGGTAAGAGAAAGTAAAAAATGGAACGCGAAATAATCCCACTCTGAAATTTTCAGAGCATTTGTAGAACAAATCAAAGTTTTTTATAAAAAAAAAATTAAAAAAAAAGTGTCATTCATCCCGAAATTTTTGTTTTTTTTCCGAAAATGTCAAAAAAAACGTTCAAGATGAATCTGTAAAATTTTATCATATTTATTTCTGAAAAGTACATTTAAAGACAAAAATTTAAAAAAAAAATCGTCCCGATAAGTTAATTTCTGACAGTTTTACAGTTATTTAAAAAAAAAATCGATGTTTTTTGAAAATGCTATAACTTTTTTTTGGCTGGGTCGAAAAATCTGAAAAAATTCTCAGACACGTTTTCAATAGGGTATAAAAAGATAACAAAGTTTCAGCCAAATCAAAAATGGTCGGGTTCAAAAGTGGTCGAGTTGGCGTGGAATGCCCCATATATACGTATATAGAGAGAGAAAGAGTTCGATTAATGTCAAAAATTCGGTGTCGAGATGGATATACACGTTTTGAGGTGGTTTTCGCGACATGGTCTGACTGTCTATGTGTCTGATTATCTTTGAAATATCTCCAACGATTTTGATGAAAAATCAATTATTTGCTCTTTAAAAAGTACATTCTCATTTTGCCCTTGAAATCTTTTGAAGCATAATTTACTCTTGTACTTCTTAGGAAAGATAGGAGCCATGGTAACAAAATATAAATATTCTCCCAAGTTTATAAATTTTATATCTTGGATTTTAATATATCGGCTGGAACTAAATATATCTCGACACAAAAAAATCTGGCGTGACAAGCACAGAACACAACTTTCTCTTATCAAAGTTAAGAGAAAGTTGTGTGCACTGCGACCTGTCACACCATATTTTTTCTTGAACATATTTATAACTCCATTTTTATGTCTTCAGTTATTTTTTTTTTATTAAAACAATTCATATTTTTGATCTTATTCTCACTAATCTATTACGTCTCATTTTTTCTCCCTGGCATTTGTTAAGCGACTTCGCCTTGTAATGAACTACTAAATCTTACAAATTATACTACAACTCATCATTTTATTATTAAAAATAAAATATTCTACTTTAATAAAATGTTGAGATGGTATATTTTATAATAAGATTTTAGTACTGAAGAAAGTTTCATGATAAGAAAGACTAAAGGTAGCTTTATTTTAATTTAATATCTCAAGCTAGGGCCAACGTTTCCGTCACATTTAGGATCAACTATTGTTAACAAAGTGTTAATCGATCATCTTTTAGTCATTTGGACTATTATTACGCAATTATAATATCACATATTTATGCTATGTTAATGTACAGTACCATAGTTGGATAGGTTTTACCACGTACGTACATAAGACGAATTGTCCGTCTTATGTACGTACATAAGACGTACTGTGCTATCTGGGTATTATGAAAATTGAACCAACTTTTTCTTCTATTTTTTTAAATTTATTTTCTTCTAACCTATTTGCACAGCTACTAACTATATATGGGGCATTCCACGCCAATTCGACCACTTTTGAACCCGACCATTTTTATTTAGCTGAAACTTTGTCATCTTTTTATACCCTATTGAAAACTTGTTTGAGAATTTTTTCAGATTTTTCGACCCAGCCAAAAAAAAGTTATAGCATTTTCAAAAAACATCGATTTTTTTTTAAATAACCGTAAAACTGTAAAAAATTAACTTATCGGAACGTTTTTTTTTTTTTTTTTTTTTTTTTTGAAATTTTTGTCTTTAAATGTACTTTTCAGAAATAAATATGACAAAATTTTACAGATTCATCTTGAACGTTTTTTTTTGACATTTTCGGAAAAAAAAAACAAAAATTTCGGGATGAATGACACTTTTTTTTTTAATTTTTTTTTTTTTTTTTTTTTTTATAAAAAACTTTGATTTTTTCTACAAATGCTCTGAAATTTTCAGAGAGGGATTATTTCGCGTTCTACTTTTTTTTTTTAAATTGAAAAAAAATAATTTTTTTTTTTCTCCGCTTATTTTTCATGACGGTGCTCTTAAATTCTTCCAGGACTGTCCGAGATTCTAGAAAATTGAAGAAAAACAATAATAATAATAGTTTTTTTTTTTTTTTTTTTTTTTAAGGTCTTTTTCGGCATCTAAGGCCATTTAGACCCCATCCCTATTTATTTCAAATGATTTGTAGTCAAATCAAATGAAATAAATTTTTCTCGCTTGGGACGGGAAGCGAACCCGGGACTCCGGTGCGAGAAGCTAATGTCTTCTCACTGAGCCACGGCTCCCGGGCAATAATAATAGTTAGAGGTGATGAAAATCGAGAAAATTCCATTTATCCTGAAAAATTAGAAATTAGTTGTGTATTCAACTACTGAAGAATTTAATGCGTCAAGTAAAAGCTTAGAAACATGAACGTATCTAGAGGGGTGCCGGGGGCCGCCTCCTCAAGAAAAGCTCCTTGCCCCAAGAAAAATTGAGAAAATATGGGGCTTTCCAGGCCCACCGGAGGATGGCTGGTCCCATGGCTCCCCTTCAATTTTTCTTGGGGCAAGGAGCTTTCTGGGGGAGGGGCAGCCCCCCCGGCACCCCCCTAGTTACGCCCATGTTTCTAAGCTTTTACTTGACGCCTCAAATTCTTCAGTAGTTGAATACACAACTAATTTCTATCTTTTTCAGGATAAATGGAATTTTCTCGATTTTCATCACCTCTAACTATTATTATTATTATTATTTTTCTTCAATTTTCTAGAATCTCGGACAATCCTGGAAGAATTTAAGAGCACCGTCATGAAAAATAAGCGGAGAAAAAAAATTATTTTTTTTCAATTTAAAAAAAAAAAAAATAGAACGCGAAATAATCTCACTCTGAAATTTTCAGAGCATTTGTAGAAAAATCAAAGTTTTTTATAAAAAAAAAATTCATCCCGAAATTTTTGTTTTTTTCCGAAAATGTCAAAAAAAAAACGTTCAAGATGAATCTGTAAAATTTTGTCATATTTATTTCTGAAAAGTACATTTAAAGACAAAAATTTCAAAAAAAAAAATCGATGTTTTTTGAAAATGCTATAACTTTTTTTTGGCTGGGTCGAAAAATCTGAAAAAATTCTCAGACACGTTTTCAATAGGGTATAAAAAGATGACAAAGTTTTAGCTAAATCTAAAATGGTCGGGTTCAAAAGTGGTCGAGTTGGCGTGGAATGACCCATATACATATTTTCAAATTTCCTATTATTAGATACTCTTTGTTGTTAAGTAAGAACTCTGCCCTCGGGCTTGGCGTAGTTAGTAGCGAGCCTGTTTCGTATACCAAGGGTCGGGGGATCCCAGGTAATCCGATTATGAAAAAGTAAGAACTCTCTGAATAATTAGCTACTAAACAAATTGTTCATCAATTTATATGTTGGTAATATTCTTTATCATTAAAAAATTAATAGCAGCGATACTCATTAATGTATTATAAAAATAAACTTTCACAAAATGCAAATTTTATGCTAAATGATTCTGCATAAAAAAGTGTATCATTTTACTTTATGAGAAACATAAACAGTAGAAAAAATTTCTTGCTTTTTTCTAAACACTCTAGACCTTTCAAAACAGTCTTAACAAATCGAGAGATATAGCGGTGCTTGATTTTAGCGATTTTAGTGATGTCATTTTCCAATCATATACCCTTGTCTGTTATAAGAATATAACTACCTATATTAACCATTTGTATAGATAGAGAATCCACAAGTTACAGGCTTTTAGTTGTTGTGCCTAGAAGTTCCTGGGTTCGATGACCTCCGATTGCAAATACACTGGGTCACGTATAGGCAACGGCACGAATGAGCCAGAATTGCTCTCTGCTCTCTCTTTCTTTCTAAACATCTTAAACACTTACTCTTACCATATATTAAAATATTGGTCGTATCTCTTAATTTTAGACAAAATTAAATTTTCATTTTTTTTTTTAACATTTCCGTTTCCGGAATAATTCAATCAACATTAGGACAATGGAATTATTTATAAACTTATTACGCCTATATTTTTATTTCTATTCAGGTCTATTCTCTAATCAAACAAGTTAACTTTTAACATCTGAAATCAGCGTTAATTCATTTTAACATCTCCTTGTCCTCAAATTGCTATTCTGTTAGCAAAAACTTTAATGCCAAAGCGTTAACATTTAGTCAATAGTGTTAAAAATTAATGTCATGTCTAGGGGGTGCTTCTAATATTTTAACACCGTATTTAATGCATCAAAATCGCGTCTTTAACAAAAAAGTAAGGTTATGATTTTGACAGCTTTGAGATAAAAGCAACATGTTAACGTCACTTGGTTTAAAGAATAGCATTTGTTTAACGTTAATGTTATTACTTTACTTTTTAACTTGATGTTAAATTTTAACGTCTATTTTTAGAGAAAAGACCTGATTAAGATTTTTACGCAATGTTTGGGAAAATTTAATTCTTTTGTAAGAGACTTGAATGAATTCTTGACATTAAAAGGAAATGTTTATTTATAAAAAAAAAACTATCTCTCTCTCTCTTTTTTTATCTCTTTCATATATGTGATTGTTTCAAAGTGTTGAGAAAAAAAAGATAAAAATTTCAATGCTTATGAGAATTTGAAATTTAAAAAAGAATGCATGACTTCTGCTTCCATTTTGATAATATCTCTCCCATCTATTATTAAATAAATTTTTTTAATAGCGTGATAATTCTAATTCTAACAATTTTATTCATACATGTTTCTAGAATTCTTTAACAAAGACTAAATTGTCTCATTATCTAAATTATTATATCAATAATACTTAGTGTGGGGCCTAGGGTGTCCAACGCATTTAGTCATGCGCTCTGTTCTAAAAGCACGCAATCGTGGAGGTTTTGATTCATGATCTAAGGAGCATTATCTGCTGAGGGATTAAATAAATAGGAACCGCCCTTATCCTTCATTTATTATAATTAAGAATATGTCATATTTGTCTTTATTAATTTCAAAAGACAAAAAAAAAATGGACTAATATTTGATTATAACTTTAAATCGTGACTTGATGTAGAAATAGCTGTAGTTTTTGGAATGAATAAGATAACTGCCAGTATCTTACCCAAATTTCACCACTTTCGACTTAAATTTAATCATCAGGTGAAGCAAGATGTCAAAATAAATATAATAATTTAAATAAAAATATGGTGTGACTGACGCACAGCACACAACTTTCTCTTACCTTCGGTAATCTAAAGTTGTGTATTGTATCACACCAGATTTTTTGTGTCGACATGTATTTAGTTTCCGACTGTATGGTACATTCGATTTTCAAGATCACAATTTATAAGTATGGCAAAATATTTATATTTTGTTACCATGGCAACCATTTCTCTTATCTTTTCTATGGAGTACAAGAGTAGTAAAGTGGTCTTCAGAAGATTTCAATGACGAAATGAGAATATACATTTTATTGAGAATCTAAAAACTAATTGATTTTTGAATTTTTTAAAAAATCGTTGGAGGAAATTTAGAGAAAATCGAAAAAAAAAACTGAAAAAGTGCATCAGTAAAGTACTAGTACTCTTTGGTCAATTTTGTTCAAAAGCTTCGTGTCATGTCCCAGGGGGTGCCTAACTTAAATATAAAATTTCAACCTCCTAGCTCTTTTTGTTCTTGAGATATTTTGTTCACAGACACACAGACAGACCATGTCACGAAAACCACTTTTTTGGATTCAGGGGACCTCAAAACGTGTATATCCATCAAAATCTCGACATCGAATTTTTGACATGAAACCAATACTTTCTCTCTCTATATATATTAACATATATATATATAAAGAGGTAAGAGAAAGTAAAAAATCCATTTGATTATTGAATTTTTAAAAAGAAAGAAAATCTCAATAATCCTACTTATTAAGAGATCGTTTTCTTAAATCTACACTCATTGTCAGATATTCGAACAAAAAAGAAATAAATATCATATATTAACTTGTTATTGTATTTTTTGTTAGTACAATTCTAACAAAGTCTTTTTTACCAAAATTCGTGACTTGTTTAGGAGAAGTTAAATTCCCTGAGAATCCATTGACGAGCATCAAATCCAATTTAAACGGAATGAATCATCTTTTTTACTTTCTCTTACCTATGTATATATGTAATATATATATAGAGAGAAAGTATTGGATTCATGTCAAAAATTCGATGTCGAGATTTTGATGGATCTTCACGTTTTGAGGTCCCCTGAATCCAAAAAAGTGGTTTTCGCGACATGGTCTGTCTGTGTGTGTGTGTGTGTGTGTGTGTGTGTGTGGGTGGGTGTGTGTGTGTGTGTGTGTGTGTGTGTTCAATTTTAAGCATGAAGGAATTGAGCTACGAGGTTGAAATTCTATATTTAACTTAAACACCCCCCGGGACCGGAAAAATAAGCTTTTAATCAAAATCGGCCAAAGATTACTAGTACTTTACTGATGTACTTTTTCAGTTTTTTTCGATTTTCTCAAAATTTGCTCCAACGATTTTTTTTTAAATTCAAAAATCAATTATTTTTCAGATGCTCTTTAAAATGTATATTCTCATTTTGCGATTGAAATCTTCTGAAGACCACTTTACTCTTGTATTTCATAGGGAAGATAGGAGAAATGGTTGCCATGGTAACAAAATATAAATATTTTCCCATACTTATAAATTTTACATCTGAATTCATATGTTCCGTACTGTCGGGAACTAAATATATGTCGACACAAAAAATCTGGTGTGACAAGCACAGTACACAACTTTCGATTACCGAAGGTAAGAGAAAGTTGTGTGCTGTGCGCCAGTCACACCAGATTTTTTTATAAAAAGAATCTTTTCAAAATTACCTTCCGCGGTCGATTCAAAAGATTCCTAACAAAATTGTCTTATATCAGATCTCTTTTTCTTTTCCTAAAAAATAAAATTTCCAAACCTATTATTTTCTTTTACCTTCCGGAATCAGCACCAATTCAATTAATTTAATAAGACTATTAGAACTTCTATTTAATCTTATTTTTATCATACAAAGATAGCAACAGTTTCAAAAGTATATGTGACCGTCCACATGACCAAATCTTTTCCAAGAACACTAGAAAATTAATTCAAAATTATAATAGTAGGCCCGCATCCATTGGTTTCATTTAAGATTATTTAGCTTCGAAAGTGGGGCCGAAATCTTAGAGTCATGTTATTCTGTATCAAATATGATAAAAAAAACTTTATTATTAGGTTTATTAAACTTATTCACTTGAGTCGGAACAAGTGCACAGTGCTTGATAACGGCTGCAGAATAAGCAGTTGAAACGTTGTACAGTATTTATATATTTTTAATAAATATTTAATACAAAAATGTGGTCTATAATTAAAAATTCTCCTAATAATTTATTATTAGGCCTATTATTTAGTTTCGGGAATCGAACTACTGTCTCTTCTAACTTGAAGGAATTTAACTACAGAATATCGAAGAAACAGGGCTTAGAATCTCGATTTGAATAATAACTATTTTATAAATGTGTGATCTCTCGAGCCGGAAAAATGTTCAAGGCGGTCCACATGCGGCCCGCGGGTTGGCCACCCTGGTATATTTTCTGCGTTTAAAATCTCTTTTATACATGTTTTATAAAATACAGTATATTTTTTTTTTTGAATTTCGGAGGGGTGGGGGAGGTTCGGAACCTCAGATCCCCCTCCTGGCTATGACTTTGGTAGGCACAATCAGGGACAATATAAAGTCCCACCCATGCGTTTTCTACTTGTGATTATTTCAATGTTTTTATAAAAGAAAATGAAAATCTTTAACTAGTGATGAGTAGTGGCTGTAGACTTGTATTATAACTAGGGCTCGGATTTCGCCCTATTTGCCTTTTTTAATTTATGGCTTAAAATTTAGGCCAATATGATATGTATATACAATACGTTTCATGAAATTCTGAATAAAATAAGAGGCATTTGTTAGTGCCTATAATGCCTATTTTGACCGATTCTGGGTTTTAGTGCCTATTTCATCTATAAATGCCTTTTTTAGTGCCTATTTTAAGTTCAAATAGCCAATTTCAATTTTTTACGAGCTATACATAGCCTAAATTTAAATTTTTTTTGAATTATCAAGAAAATATTTCAAGGGGGGGGGGTAATTACCCCCCCCCCCCGAATTTAAAAAAAAATTTTATTTTTAATGTAAAATTTTAAAAATTAGTACTTAAAAATTTAATTTGTATTTGTATTCTGGCAAACAAGTTACCGAAATTAAGAAAAAATTGTGTGCTGTGCGACCAGTCACACCAAATTACCAAAAATAAGACATCAATTTTTTAAATTTTTTTATATTATTTCTTAAATAATACCTTTTAAGTGACTTTTTAAGTGCCTATTTTTACAATAAATGCCTTTTTAAGTGCCTATTTTAATAATTTTTAGTGCTTAGTTGCCTGCCTATTTTAAAGATTTTTAGTGCCTATAAATCCGAGCCCTAATTATAACAATTAATCGTCCTAAGGAAGGGTCGTGATTTGCGACCGAAACGTCAATGGTTAATAATTAAATAAAAGTTTTTTATTTAATTCCTTGGCTACAAAGTCTCCTATACCCAATTGAAAATCTTTATTGGAAATTTTCTAGGTTTGAACCATGAAAGTTTCCATTAAAAAATATATAAAATTTTTTTAAAACAATGAAATAATCACAAGTATAAAAATCTGGTGTGACTGGCGCACAGCACACAACTTTCTCTTACCTTCGGTAATCGAAAGTTGTGTACTGTGCTTGTCACATCAGATTTTATGTGTCGACGTGTATTTAGTTTCCGACAGTAGGGTACATTCGATTTTCAAGATGTAAAATTTATAAGTATGGGAAAATGTTTATATTTGTTACCATGGCAACCATTTCTCTTATCTTTTCTATGGAGTACAAGAGTAGTAAAGTGGTCTTCAGAAGATTTCAATGACGAAATGAGAATATACATTTTATTGAGAATCTAAAAACTAATTGATTTTTGAATTTTTTAAAAAATCGTTGGGAGGAAATTTAGAGAAAATCGAAAAAAAAAAACTGAAAAAGTGCATCAGTAAAGTACTAGTACTCTTTGGTCGATTTTGTTCAAAAGCTTCGTGTCACGTCCCGTGGGGGTGTCTAACTTAAATATAAAATTTCAACCTCCTAGCTCTTTTCGTTCTTGAGATATTTTGTTCACAGACACACAGACACACACACAGACAGACAGACAGACAGACCATGTCGCGAAAACCACTTTTTTGGATTCAGGGGACCTCCAAAACGTGAAGATCCATCAAAATCTCGACATCGAATTTTTGACATGAATCCAATACTTTCTCTCTATATATATATTACATATATACATAGGTAAGAGAAAGTGAAACGCATGGAGTGGGACTTAATATTGTCCCTCACTGTACGTTTATCAGCTACATACAGTCCAGCAAGTTTGGTATCTCACTTCCCTGGCTTATATTTCTTCATAGATGGTTCCATAGATAATACTGTAAAGTCGCATATCTTATGTTTTCATATTTTTGTTTGCTTGCACGTAGATTCAAACTCTTCTTTTAATTTCTCTTTTACTAAATAATTAAACTAAATTTCCTTTTAGAGATTCGTTTTTTTTTTAAGGGAGTTGGCAAAGTTGGCCCAAAACCGAACCAGAAAGAAAAAAAAAACAAAATTTATAATATTACATTAAACGAAATCACTATATGGTTGGCCCGAAAAATAAATTGACTAATAAAATTGCCAAGAGTCGGAAAGAGAAAGAGAGAGAGGTTTGGTTGGTTGGTTGGCTAGGTCCTCCTCATGAGCCACCTCAAAACCTAGATTTAATATCGGCGTTTCAAGAGAGGAGCCAAGTAAACACCACACACACACACACACACACACACACACACACACACACACACACACACACACACACACACATACAAAGAACGAGGAGGGCCCAGGGTCCCTCAATCAAAGAGAAAGAAAGAAAGAAAACCTCCTGCTACTGCTGCTGTTTCTCTCTTAACAAAACGCCTTCGATTTTAGATTATTACATTAACCTCAATGTATATTTTTATTATATGTGTTTGTATGTACGTATATATATATTAGCCTTGACCTTATCGTTTAAACGAGCTTTCATTTTTATATCAATTTCATTACATTTTCTCCGAATGGAAAAAATAATACTGGAGGTGATCACGAGAATTTGTCATAGATTCGGATAAAAAAGCTAAAATACTAATTCGTTTCATATACAAACTACGTTATAAAAATACTAGCATATCGTATTTTTCTCTGTAGATATTGTAAATGTAATTATTCAATTATAAGTAAACATAGACAAATCATATAAAGTTACTAAACGAATTTATGGAAAACTCTTTAATACTTATTTTTGTTTATTTGTCATTTGTGTCTTGTTATCGTTGTTTAGGCAAAATTTCTGGAGTTAAATGGATGTAGATATTTAATTAAATGAAAGGATCGAGACCCGGGAACAGCAGCCAGATGAAATAAAAAGCTATATATTTTGTTGCTGACGTTTCGAGCACTAGTCGCACTCATTCTCAGAGCAAGCAAAATTGGCAGAGTTTAGTACAGGTTGTGCGTCATTTGAAGCAGTGTCAGGCGTAAGGTTTTTAGTTGAAGTATAGTTTTTTATTATTGTACATATTATCGATTTTAAGAACTAATAAGATTATGTATAGACAGGATATTAAAATTCAGTACGTCATCACTTGTACGAAACTCTAACCTTTTTGCTTGCCCTGAGGATGAGTGCTTTTTAAATTTTATTTCAAAGTCTCGATTGGACTCATTGTGATAGATTTATAAGACATTTTATTTTCAATGATATAAGAAATTAATAATTTTTGTGTAGAACTCTGCATTTTAGTCCCCTCTGTCTGTCTGTATGTGGGTCTGTGAACAAAATATCTCCAGAACTAAGCTATGAGATTGAAATTTTATATTTAAGTTAGGCATCCAACTGAAGCGTGAAAATAAGCTTTTGATCAAAATCAGCCAAAAAAGTATTAGTACTTTACTCATGTATTTTTTCAGTTTTTTTTTTTCGATTTTCTCATAATTCGCTCTAACTATTTTAATTAAAATTCAAAAATCTATTATTTTTTAGATACTCTTTTTTTTTTTTTTTTTTTTTTTTAAACATTCACACTTTTTTTCTCATTCACACTCACACTCACACACACATTCACACAGTCTTTTCGGCAACATAGGCCATTTAAGACTTTTGACGATAACCGTTATGAATATATATTATTATTTGGGGTCCAGGCATTTTTATTTAATTAAATGAAGATTCTGGGACAGAGGTTTCTTCAAATTTATAAACTTGAACAGAGCCGCAGTGTCACCGTCTCTACTGTTTGTCGGTAGGTTAATATTGAAATAAATTTAAAATTTTTTCCAATTTTTTATTAATAGTGGAGGCTGACTGGTTTGCAAAACATCAGTTTCGATTTTCTATCATCGTCAGAGCCTATAATAAATTTTTTTACATTAGTTACTTATATATTCAACTTCCATCTTGTTTAAATTTTTTTATAGCCGCCATTAGGACTATATATATATATATATATACATGTAGGATTCTTTTGGCTCGTAATAAAAACACTATTTAAAGTATAACAAAATTTAATGATAAGCAAAATAATAAAATACAATTAGGTAGAATCTGAACTCTTTTAATGAAATCTTTAATCGTAAAATCTTGAAATCGTATCAATCGTGAATGCAAATCATAGAAGGCAAATCATGGAATGTGATCATGGACTGCTCGCGAGAGACGTGACAAGCGCGTCCCCCACTCGTTCTTCTCTCTTCGTTCTTCTTTTCTCCGCTAGGGGTGGTGAAGTCATCCCACATTCGGCCATTCCTGTCCATCTTCGGTCCCCGAAGACACCCCTTGGGTATGGCTTCATGTAGTCGACAACAGTCGTAGTATTTCGTGGTCCATCGCCGTCGATCTTCTCAACCTCATATCGTCCGTGACCTAGGACTCTGGACACTTCGTAGGGTCCTATGAATTTGGGTTGGATTTTTAATCCGCTTCCGAATTGAGTTCGCTTTATGGCTACATAATCGCCCTTCTTGTAGAACCTCGGCGTCTTAGTCTTGCGATCATGGTATCTTCTATTTTCTTGTTGAATTCGGAGTATAGATTCTTTCGCCTTCTTACGTAGAAATTCTCTTTCTTCATTAAATAAATCGGCTGCTTCTTGTTCTAAAAGTTCGTATACTTTTATGTCTTCTTTGTTTCTCATCTTCTTTACACCAAAATGGCCATTTTCATGAGTATTCTTGATAAATTCCATATGTAATATCGTTGGTAGAACTATTTGGTTGATATTGTTTATTCTTCTTTTAAGTATTCTATCTTCGATTAAATAATCTTTGTAACTTTCCTTTTCTAAAATCTTCTTTATTACTAGTAAACTTTCTTCTTCATCTTGATGTTTTCTTATTGATTTTAAAATTGTATCTTCGATGAAATAACCTGGATATCTGCTGAGCGCATCAACATGTTTCATTCTTTCACCTGATCGATGTTCAACTTCACAGTTGAATTCTTCAATAGCTAAAGCCCATCTTGCTATTTTCGGAGATATATCCTTTTTCATGAGAGTTTTCTGGAATGCTGAGCAATCGGTTATTATTTTAAATTTCAAACCTAAGAGATAAACTCTAAATTTTCTAAGTGCGGTAATTATCGCCAACGTTTCTAATTCATATGAATGATACTTCTTTTCGGCGTCTGATGTTTTTCTACTCATATAATAAACAGGATGAAAGTATTTTTTCATCTTTCTTTTTCTGCAAAAGTATTGCTCCGTAACCTTCTTTGCTAGCATCCGTATGAAGTTCAGTAATTGCATCGGGGTCGAAAATTTTTAAAATTGGTTCTTGGCATAAAATATTTTTTAATTTATTAAAAGCGTTTCTTTCTTCTACTCCAAACTGGAAATTTTTATTTTTCTTGAGAATATCGGATAATGGGTAAGCAATCTTCGCATAATCTTTGACAAATTTTCGAAAATAACCAGTAAGTCCTAGAAATTTTTGAATATCTGTCTTTGACTTAGGTTCTGGAAAATAATGCACTGCTTTAATCTTTTTCGGAGACGGTGATATGTTTCCATTTTCTATTACATATCCTAGAAATTCAACTTTTCTTTGCAAGAATGCGCATTTTTTCCAATTGATAGAAAAACCATTTTCTTCTGCAGTTTTTAAGGTTTGAATTAATTTATCATATGCGTCTTCTTCATTTTTTCCAGGGATTATTAAATCGTCCATGTACGTTATAACAATCTTTTTATTTATTAAATCTTGAAATGCTTCGTGGATTCTTCTTAAAAAGCTGTTCGGGCTGTTACAAAGTCCAAACGGAGTTTTCAAAAATTCGTATTGTCCATCGGGAGTAACAAATGAAGTATATTTTATACTTTCCTTGGCAACTGGAACATGGAAGAAACCATTCTTTAAATCCAAAACAGAGAAAACATTCGATCCGGATAAAGCGTCGATACAATCTTCTATCAAAGGCATTGGAAATCTGTCTCTTTCAATTCGTTTATTTAATTTTCTATAATCAATACATACTCGATAATCATTATTTTTCTTAGGCACAATGACAACAGGGCTTGAAAAGTGACTGCGACTTGGTTGAATTATTTCTTCTTTAAGCCAACTTTCAATTTGTTTATTTAAAATTTCTTTTTCTTTTGGAGCCAATCTTCTAGGAGGAAGTGAAATAGGTTCATCATTTGTCAACTTAATTCTTGTTTCTACACTGGATTTGATATCACTTGAAGGAACATAATTTTTCATTAAATCTTCTATTTCAGCTTTATATTTCGGTGGTGCTTCGATATTAAAATCATCTTCGATGTTCATCATCATTATTACCTCATCGTCGTTTTGTTTCTGAGTATCAACTTCTTCTTTAAAATTTTCTTTGTTTTCTTGCGGTACTATTTTCTTCACTGAAATTTCACCTCTTCTAATGTACATTTCGCATTCTTTTAATATTTCGTGCCCCAATAAAATTCTAAAATTAATTAACGATTTTTTCAACAATGTAGAATTTTGTTTCATATTCATCTTCATCAATTTTTATTTTTAATTTAATTAATCCTTTTGGAATTGTTTCAACATTTCCAAGTCCATAAAAAGTTGTTGTCGTAGGAATCAGAGATTTTTCACTTACATCAGCTTTTATGATTTCATACAAATCTTCTCTAATTAAATTTACAGAACTACCCGTGTCGATTAGTGCTTCGTATGTTTCGCTGGCAATTTTGATATTTTTCAATTTATGAGAAGTCGTTATACAAGCAACTGGTTCTATCTTCTTTTTTGGTTTCGCTGCACTTTGCTGATACATGGCCAAAATTATTACATTTAAAACATTTGGGTCCTTTGTCTTTATCTGGACAATTGTTCACATCATGTAAACAGGAGCCACAATTAAAACAACGACATTTTTAGTAGTTCTTGAAGGTTTATCAACTGTTTGTTCTTTTTTAACATCATTCATTTGAAAATTAGTAATTTTGTTTTTCTTAAAATTATTTTTTTCTTGAATTCGATCATATGTTTCAAATTGCTCTTTAAGGTTGTTCGGACATTAAAGCACTTTCCTTGATTAAAAGCTAATTTTTTAATATGTTATTAATCACTATCAAATACGTATAAAATAAAATTTTGAAGCAGATCTGACACAGGGTTATCGTGTAATTAATTTTTAAAAAATTGAAATTTAACATGTAGCCTATGGGGAATAACGACGAAACGCACACATATCGATTTATATAGCCATTTCTGAAACTGATACAAAAACAAAAAAACTTACATTTTATTAATTCACTTCCGAGGAATACGTTAAAAATAAAATCAAAAGTTTCTGCCGACCGCTTTTAAAGATATTTTAACAAGAAAGTCAAAAAAATTCTCCAAAAATGACAGTCGCTAATATTTAAAAATAATGAATTCTCGAGAGTCAGACCAGCCTGGCAACGTCGCATAACATAAGTGTCTTATCTCTATGTCAGATACATTTTTTTTTTCAATTTTACAATATTTTTTCTCGCAAATCGTCCATTGTGTTTAAACTGATTTGCATTAAACATTGTAATATATTAAATAAAATAAAATTTAAGGCGTTTAAGATTTAAAATAGATAGTTGATGAATGCAATGGTGCCAGATCTATATTACGTGAAATACTGCTCAAGTCGAAAGTCATTCATTTATTATTTTTGGTAATTAAATTATTAACTTAATCCAATTATAAACTATGATAGGTCACGACTAAATTATAATAAGGAATTTTGGCATTCAAATTTTTTAATTTTATTTAAAAAAAAATTTAGATTCTATTATGACTTACGATGTACTATCCGAACTACCTTAAGTTGTTTCAAATTTTTCGCTTGATATAAAATTATTTTAGATTCATCATCTCTTACCCCATCAATAATATATTGAATTAAGGCGCTTTCTTCTATTTGACCCTGACTGGCGATTTCTTGCATGGCGTAAATATATTGACGACTGCTTTCATTTGGCTGTTTTCTCTTCGTGATAATTCAGAATGGATGATGGCACTGTTGATATTCTTTTTTAAATTCATTTATCAATTTTTCTTTTAAAATTTCCCAAGAAGTAATGCCCTTTTCGTATGTAACAAATTGTTTTGCTGAACCTTTCAACATCCTTTTTTGCATAAATGAATTTTTGCAAATTGTTCCATTTTAATAAAACACTCGTTTCTTCAAAATTCGAAATCCATCTATTTATAGACAATTTATCATCACCGGTAAAATGTGGAAGGCTTTCTTCGATGTCTTTTATTGAAAATTGTGCTGGTGGACAGTTTAAATTAATATTTAACTTTTCGTTTAAAATTTGTTTTCCTTCAAGGTCATCTGCATCTTCATATTCATTTTCATTATCTTCATCATCTTCCTGATCTTTATTAATGGCTTGTATTAATCTAATTAATAATTCGGATTTTTTTCCAACGTCTGACATACCTCGTTTTTTTAATTCTTCTTTAATTTCAGGTAATTTCATTTCAACTATTTGCTGCGTAGTTAATTCATCAACATGGCTGCCGTTGAGCTCTTGGTTATCGGATTCCGGACGAGCCCCCATTATTTGTAGGATTCTTTTGGCTCGTAATAAAAACACTATTTAAAGTATAACAAAATTTAATGATAAGCAAAATAATAAAATACAATTAGGTAGAATCTGAACACTTTTAATGAAATCTTTAATCGTAAAATCTTGAAATCGTATCAATCGTGAATGCAAATCATAGAAGGCAAATCATGGAATGTGATCATGGACTGCTCGCGAGAGACGTGACAAGCGCGTCCCCCACTCGTTCTTCTCTCTTCGTTCTTCTTTTCTCCGCTAGGGAGTGGTGAAGTCATCCCACATACATTTGACTAACAACTATATTTTATACATTTCATTACAACATATTATTTCAATTAAAACAATATTTACCTCAAGCTATTATCAGAATCACATATTTTTATGAATAATTTCATTTTTTGAATTTCCAAGATGTTGGCCAATTTTTAAAACAAATTTAACAAAAATATTTGCGTGTTATAAGAATATATTAATAAAAAATTGGAAAAAATTTTAAATTTATTTCAATATTAACCTACCGACAAACAGTAGAGACGGTGACACTGCGGCTCTGTTCAAGTTTTAAAATATTTATTTAAGCCATTTGGTATCCAAATGCCTTAAATAAAATTATCGGACTACCTGGGGTCCGAACCCGCGACGTTCGGTATAGAAGGTAGGCACACTACCGACTACTCCAAGCCCCGTGGGCCACTCATTTTGGCATTGAAATCTTCTGAAGAACACTTTACTCTTTTACACTTCATAGGAAAGATTTGAAAATTTGTCATGGTAACAAAATATAAATATTTTCTCATATAAATTGTACATCTTGAATTTTAATATATCGGGACTTGGTGTAGAGGTTAGCCTGCTAACCTCGTATACCAAAAGCCGCGGGTTCGGACCCCAGGCAGTCCTATGATTTTATTTAAGCCATTTGGATACCAAATGGCTTAAATAAGAATGCCTGGACCCCAATATATGTATATTAATCAATAACGGATATCGTAAATGTCTTATATGGCCTGAGTTGCCGAAAAGACAGTGTCAGTGTGAATGAGAAAAAAGGGAGTGTTTTTTTTTTTTTTTTTAAATATATCGGTGTAAACTAAATATAAGTCGATACAAAAAATCTGGTGTGACAAGCACAGAACACAACTTTCGACTACCGAATGCAAGAGAAAGTTGTGTGCTGTACGACCATCACACTAGATTTTTCAAATTAGGAAATCAATTTTCCACAAACACCAGTCAAAAGATTCCAACCCATTTCGTTATTTGAGTTAAAAAAAAAAAAATGGAATAAAACGACCGGATGAGATAATACATTCACAATGTTATCTATATAATATAAATAATAATAAATTGAATATTATTATCGATATGTAAAGTATTAAAATTCTAATTTTCTCTTTGGTGATAAAATCAGATGTTAACCATGGATAGCACCATTAGTCTCAAATGCCTGTTTTATTCGTAGTAATATATCCCTACATGACGTAGAAATAAAAAAAGACTAAATGTTAGATCAATGAACAATAAAAAAAAAAATATTAAATGAATATCAAAATAATTTCCCTGCAATTCGACGATCTGCAATCATCATAAAGATGTTAATTAATTCTTTTAAATAGTTCATTAAATTTCATCCTGAAGAAAAGAGAGAGCTTGCATTTATTTTGTGTGTCAGCCATCACCTAGAATTAGTCCCAGATAGTTTGACCTATTTTTTTCAATTTCAAACTTGTGTTTTATATGAAGGTGTTTATATTGAGGTGTTTTACTCGATTTTTGTTGCATTGGTAGTGCAGTTGAGAATAATAAGTGAAAATTGTTGTAGAAAAAAAAAACGATTTTTCCGTAGGCCTGGTGATGGTCAAATGTAAGACCGAATCTGATCAATTGAAATCTCAGTCGTCTTACCAATAAAAATCTTCGACAATAATTTTCACTAAATATTCTCAACTACACGACCATCTACAACAAAAATTGAAAAAACCTCCTCAAAATTCCTTCAAATATTTCTCGAGCTGTTTCTACAAATATTATTTTTTATGCTTTGAATAGTTGTTGAATTGTTTGAAAAACTTTTTTTTTTTTTTATTAATGCTATTTAGATTGGTTTCAATTTCCTCCCATTCTAAAAAAATAATTAAATTTATTAAGGACTATCTCGGTGGCTAGATCTAAACAAACAATTACAAATTTATAATACAAAACATTCAACAATTGACTCTTCAGCAAAGAAATTTAATAACACAGGAGACTCAATAGACAACCAAGTGTTAAAAAATAAAAATAATTTTTCCATGTTTAAAATACAACGTTTCGAGCGGTTCATTTATATTTACGAGTCATAGAATTTCAAATAGGCAAAGCAGTGTAAGCTTAAAGATTAAAATTATTAAAACAATTACACCGGTCAACACGATTTTTGGGTCTGGCTTCTGCATATTAAATTTTTGTTTCTCTTACGCTAAAAATAAAGGGAAAAATAATTTTTTTGATCAAAGTTTGTTTTTGTAGAAACTAGAGCAATTTTTTGAATTTTTGAGAAATACACTGAATTTTCGCCTGAGACGGGATGCGAACCCTCGATCCTTGGTACAAAATATTTTTTAATCAGTTTTGAAATCAAAAATAGGGCTGCTCAAAATAATCGATTATTAAAAAAAATAATAGAATAATCGAAATAATCGATTATTTTTCACAATCGATTATATTCGGGAAACCTGCAAAAAGCCAAATCACGAGTGGGAAAAAATGAAAATTTTACGAAAAAGATTTTTAAAAATGGAAATTTTCCCAGAGAAAAAAGGTATAATCGATTATTTTTTTTCATATTCGATTATATTTTCCATAATCGAAATAATCAATTAATCGGAATAATCATTTATTTTTCACAATCGATAATCGATTATTTTTTTTCCATAATCGAACACCCCTACTCAAAACCTCTCTTGTTATAATATTTAATTTTTTTAAATCGAAACTTTGAAAATAAAAAAAATGAATGCTTTTTATTCGAATAATGTTTGTCTTATATTAAGGGTATGTATTTAGATAAATGTTGAGATTAATCCCGGATACGACATTGCATTAGAATTCATGGAATTTTCAATTTTCAAGTCTTGAGTGTGTTTGTTTATTAATTGTCCCGTGTCCCTTTTGAGTGTGTGCCTGTGTTGGCGTGTGGTGTTTGGGGGCGTTGTTTGGTTTGCCTATTGGCAGGCGCCGCCCATTCTGCAAATCGTTTGCGCTTTGCGCTACTTTTATCCAATAGTGAAAGCTGCAAGCCTAGAAGGAAGAAACCCTCACTTTCCACTTGCTCTATTTTCTTATATATTATCTCTACGGGTCCATCGCGCTCAATTTTCTTAAGTATTGTCTTTTTTTATATATATAATATTATATATTTAATAATCGGCTCAACTCTCAAATGGCGCACGGATGCAAATTCGTATTAAATGTGTGTTGCTTAGCAACCGACAATCGTACGCGGGAAATTGCAACTCCAGGCATTTTTCGTCTTAAAAAAAATTACATCTCTCTCTCTCTCTCTCTCTCTTTCACACTCGTACATACACTTATGCCTTTTTTCTAATTACCATAAATCAATTTTTATTTATATAGAAGAGATTTATTTTATGAGAAATGTAATGTAAAGTGGTTTGCAAATGGAGGCAGTGAGCAGGGAATTCAGTTGGTTGGTTCGCGTTTCGCTTTTGGGTAGCGGCGGCGGCGGCGGCGGCAGCCATTTTGCTTTGGCGTCCCTGATCGATCCCTCGGGATCCTATCCCGGGGAGTCCTGCCTGCCTGCCTGGCTCGACGTTGACCTTCCTGCTGCTTTCTAGATTGAAAGAGACTAAAAACAAGCCCAACAAAAAATATATTGAACAAACAAACATACATACACCTTAGAGAATATATTTATTTGATTTAAAAAACAAAAAACAACCTTTGTGTGTTAAACAATTGAATTTGTAAACAATCTAGAGGAAAAAAAAAATTGAGATAAAAATTATATCAAAACTCAGTCAAATTGACTTTAAAAAGACTCGAAATTGAAATTTCTCTGTAGAGATTTGAATCTTATTTATAACACAAAATAAGCATTTACTTATTGTATAGGAACAGTAATTAAGGGATAGTATAGGGTTATTTTTTCACTATTATAGGCCTAAATCAAAAATGGGAAATTATTATAAAAAATCTGGTGGCACAGCACACAACTTTTCTTACCTTCGGTAATCGCAAGTTGTGTTCTGTGCTTGTCACAGCAGATTTTTTGTGTCCAAATATATTTAGTTTCCACCGATATATTGTATTAGAATTCAAGATGTATAAAATAATTGATTTTTGAATTATAATCAAAATCGTAGAGGCAAATTTTGGGAAAATCGAAAAAACTGAAAAAGTACCTTAGTAAAGTACTAGTGCTTTGTGGCCGATTTTGTTCAAAAGCTTCGTGTCATGTCCTATGGGAGTGCCTAACTTAAATATAAAATTTCACGCTCCTAGTCTTCTTGAGATAATTTGTTCACCGATATACAGACAGACCATGTCACGAAAACCACTTTTTTGGATTCAGGGGACCTCAAAACGTGTATATACATTAAAACATAGACATTGAATTTTTGACATGAATCAAAAAAAAAAAAAAAAAAATTCAATTAAAAAAAAAAATAGAATGCGAAATAATCCCACTCTGAAAATTTCAGAGCATTTGTAGAAAATATTAAAGTTTTTTATAAAAAAAAGTGTTATTCATCCCGAAATTTTTGTTTTTTTTCCGAAATTGTCAAAAAAAAAACGTTCAAGATGAATCTGTAAAATTTTGTCATATTTATTTCTGAAAAGTACATTTAAAGACCAAAATTTAAAAACAAAAAAAAAAAAAAAAAAAAAAAAAAAAAAAAAAAAAAAAAAACATCCCGATAAGTTAAAATTTTTGTCAGTTTTACAGTTATTTTAAAAAAAGTCGATGTTTTTTGAAAATGAACTTTTTTTTGGCCGGGTCAAAAAATTTGAAAAAATTCTCCAATTGTCAGACACGTTTTCAATAGGATATAAAAAGATGACTAAGTTTCAGCCAAATAAAAAATGGTCGGGTTCAAAAGTGCTCGAGTTGGCGTGAAATGCCCCATATATAGGCTATATTGGAGTCCAGGCATTCTTATTTAAGCCATTTGGTGTCCAAATTAAAACCATCGGACTGCCTGGGATCCGAACCCTCGACCCTTGGTATACATGCACTACGCCAAGCCCGAGGGCAAGACGGCCTTAAATTATTAAAAGAAATAACAATAGTAATTCAACTTTAAGTTTATTTGAACAAATAAATTGTAAAAGTAATATTTGATTTTCGGAGACTCGTATCTCGACGAACTGGAAATTGAGCTTTTGAGCTTTCGATCAAATAATCTCGGATTAGTCGGCCACATAGGTGCATACACGGCCTATGAAAACAAAAAGGGCTTTTTCTTTAATTACGTCAAAAATCAATTACACCTAGACAAAATAAACGGTGTTTTTTAATAAACAATATGAATTGATTTGCATGGTTAAAATAAATTTTGTGCAAAATATTCATATGATAAAACAACAATAAATAATAAATCGGACATTGGTTGGTGAACGTGAATTCCTCGCCAACTTTGCTCTTTGACTGGCCCCAAGGGACTCATCTCCTCATCTGCCCTTTCGACAGCCGTTTGATGGATGATTCTGTGTTTAATCTCTTCGATTTCGATAGGAACTTTTTACTATCAGCAAAAGTCGATGCCGTTTCTGACTTTTTACACGTCTTGTAGCTAACTCTGCTTTATCGACATACACACACCGATATCCAGTCCATTGCCAAAACTCATTTGATTTCTTCCATTATAGGGAAAGTTATTTGAATGGAGAATTTTTTTTTTTTTATCGAAGATGCAAGAAAAAGGAATTTATATGATATAGCCTATATCCTCCTCTATCAATAAACAAGCAATAAATCTGTATCATTATAGAAATATATACATACTGGTACATATAAAAAAAAAAAGGCAGGATATTGCAAATAGGAATTTAATATATGACATTTTGAAATATTAATATTAAATAGGAATTTAGAAAGGTGCACATGGCTCTTTAATTAATTTCTACAATTAAATCTCCATTACCCCAAATACAGTATAGTTATTTGTTTGAGAAGTCTAGTGTCGAAACTCTCTGATCAAAACTAAGTCGATTTAATTATGGGGCAACTTATAATTTTATTAGTCAAACGTAAACAGCATCATCAGAACAATACAACAAAACATTTATTCTCAAAATATTAATTAGAACACACTGAATATGTTTAGAGCATATTTTTTCAGAAAATTGAATCATTTCAGAAAAAATTAAATGTTACTGTTCAAAGTTAAACCATTGGACACACATTGATTTTTATGCTAAAACAATTGGTCTGTCCAATGTTAGTCCTAGACATGGTAAATTTGGACAGAAAATAATAAATCTAACATTCAGATAGGTGAAAAGGTGAAGCAATTCTGCAGCTAGTTGTATTTCATTATTTTATTCCCACCACGTTGACGTTTCGATCCCGGTTGGCATCATCCTCAGAACAGGTAGGTGTTATGTGTGTGTATATTTGTAAATTCCAATCATATGTTATATACAAAACTTGAAGATAAATAAAGACAAATAAATTACAAATTAATTATTTTAATAAATTACAAATTAATTAATTTAATAAATTACAAATTAATTTAATTTATTTGTATTTATTTATCTTTAAGTTTTGTATATAATATATGATTGGAATTTACAAATATACACACACATAACACCCATCTGTTCTGAGGATGATCCCAACCGGGATCGAAACGTCAACGTGGTGGGAATAAAATAATGAACAACTAACTAGCTGCAGAATTCCTTCACATTTTCACCTATCCTGATTGAACTACCAGCTATAAGCCCTACGTATCTACTTCAGATATATTGTTTTCATCTTCAACCTGTGTTTAACGCTTATCCATCCACCTGAAGTGGTGACGGAAAGCTATACTGTATTTACACCTATCTTTTGTGCCAATATACAGTATATATTTTTCTGAAGCTCTCCTTAGACTCAAAGTGCCATTTTTTATTTCCTCAACAAATTTCTCTTGATTTTCTAATGTCCAAAGTTGTCCGATTTTACGGTATTGTAAGATTATTATTAGGAGAATTTTTAATTATAGACCACATTTTTGTATTAAATATTTATTAAAAATATATAAATACTGTACAACGTTTCAACTGCTTATTCTGCAGCCGTTATCAGGTATTGTGCACTTGCTCCGACTCAAGTGAACTAACTGTCATGTCCGTTACTTGCCTTATCGTAGGATGTTTGAAATAAATATTCATCGGCAGGGCCGCAGACAGAGGAGATAAATCTCCGGGACTCAGACTCCAGACCCCAGGGTCCGGCAAGACTCTCGATGACTCTATTTATCAGACTGTTCGAACCCACCAAACTTTTTTTCTCAGCAAATATATTGTAATAAGAATTGATAAAAATCAAAATGCAGTAAAATTTAAATCACAAAAGGTATTTTCTTCTCAGCTGCTATTAGGTCACCCTTCGTAGTTGAACTCTTCAATTGTAAAATTTTGCCTACTTTGTGGACATTTCCAGATTTGAATCCAAGTCACAAACAACCCATTTTTGACCCCCTCTTATCTAAACTAATATTTTCAATTCATGTTTGTTTTTGTTTCAAAATAGGCTGCATATATTACTTTCTCTTACCTATATTTGTAATAAATATAGAGAGAAAGTATTGTTTTTGAGAAATGCTCACTAATTCGAATATCTTTCCAGGGAAATATTTAGAGAATTTTCATTCCTATTTCTTTAAAATTTGTCAAATACTTATTTTAAGTTTCTTTCTTATAAAATTCTAAAAAAGTTTTCCCAAATTTTTAATTAGGTCATTAAAAAAAAAAATTACCGCTTGAATGTAACATTAACTTTAATGGCTATTTTCTTTTCTAAGAGTTTCATTTCAATTTGAATGTACTAAATCATTAGAGAGTACTTTTGTAAAAAAAAAAAGTGCTAAGGAAACTGAGTAAAAATGAAGCTTAAATATATTCGTAAATAGAAAAAGAGAAAGAGTCCTAATGAATCTTTTAAAAGCCTTGGTTTTAATGAGCAATTGTTTATACGGCTCAAAGCAGACCGTTAGTAAAAAAAAAAAAAAAAAATATAACAGACGTCCAACATTTAGCCAATTAACAAATTA
>JAKCPI010013249.1:0-27984 GCA_023213315.1 Euborellia annulipes | reverse complement strand
ATTGATGAAGAACTGTGACTGTGGTTGTAGGCATAACTGGTGATGAAGTCAGAGACAGCCCAATTTTCTTTTATTTAGATTCCTCGCTCTCACGATTGACGCTTCGGCCCGAGGTCTAGGCCATTTTCAGGATATTTGAAAAATAGCGACACATCTTGATTATTGCCAGCCGGATCTGAAGATGGCCTAAATCTCGGACCGAAGTGTTATTCGTGAGAGCGAGAATCTAAATAAAAGAATATTTGGCTGCAAACGTCTTGTTAGTTTTCTGACTCCATCATCATTTATTTATTTTTAAAAAAATCTTCAAATGCTAGTATAGTAAAAGTTCATTGAAACTTAGAGCTCTAGAAAGCTCAGACCTAATCAAGGGGTTGGAAGGGAAAGAGCCAACCTATGATATTCCAAACGTTTTGATGTTTAATCCGCTGTCACCATCACAAGGAATTATTTTTTTATTAAAAGTATAAGTTAAACATTTTTCCCTTAAAATATTAGCCAAATTTTTAAGGTTTGATTTTTTTTTTATCATTTTCTACATTCACATTTAATTTAAAGATATTTTTTTCTCTCTAAAATACAAATCGGAAAGAAACTCACTCACCCTGGTCCAGAGCTGTGGATGTAGGTGTGACAGGAGCATATGCTGGAGGCTCTTGTTTAATTTTCAAACTAAGTTCATGCGCTGCGATGTTCTGAAAACACCCCTAAAAAAAATAAATAAATCAAAATTAATTATAATTTTATGATATCCTTCTCTAATATGACTAACTACTGGGAGGAGAATTCAAAAAAAGGTCAAGTGAGGAATACGGCATTTGCGATCTTATTGTTTCCAAACTTTTCTTTCGATTCTCTTTATATGGTGGTGGAAAACTAATTCAATCTAAAATATGTAAAGCCTACAGACTTGGACTAGTTCAGTGGTTCCCAACCTGGGGGGGTCGCCCCCAAGTGGGCGATTTGGATTATCAGGGGGGCAATAAATAAGTTGGGGGCGATGAGTATTCAAAGGGGAATATTTTTTTTAGAGTTTACTAAAATTTAAAAGAACAAAAATAAAAAATCAATCGAAAATTTCCTATTTACAGGATAGAAGAGAACAAAATATTGTCCTAAAAATAAAATAGTCTGAAGATAATTCCAATCTATCAATAGAATTGAAAAGCCACCTTTGTTTTCATTAAATAAAGATTAACCCAAAAAAGATCCATTTTTGTTATTGTCTTCATAAATAAAATGTCTGGTGTGACTGTCGCACAGCACACAACTTTCCCTTAGCTTCCGTAATCGAAAGTTGTGTTTTGTGCTTGTCACACCAGATTTTTCGTGTCGACATTTATTTAGTTTCCGCCGATATATTTGAATTCAAGATGTAAAATTTATAAGTATGGGAAAATATTTATATTTTGTTACCATGGCAACCATTTCTCCCACCTTCCCTATGAAATACAAGAGCAAAGTGGTCTTCAGAAGATTTCAATTGCAAAATGAGAATATACATTTTAAAGAGAATCTAAAAAAATAATTGATTTTTGAATTTAAAAAAAATCGTTGGAGCAAATTTTGAGAAAATCGAAAAAAAACTGAAAAAGTACATCAGTAAAGTACTAGTACTCTTTGCCCGATTTTGATTAAAAGCTTATTTTTTCGGTCGCGGGGGGGGGGGGTGTTTAACATAAATATAAAATTTCAACCTCGTAGCTCAAATCCTTCATGCTTAAAATTGAACACACACCCACCCACACACCCACCCACAGACAGACCATGGTGCGAAAACCACTTTTTTGGATTCAGGGGACCTCAAAACGTGAAGATCCATCAAAATCTCGACATCGAATTTTTGACATGAATCCAATACTTTCTCTCTATATATATATTACATATATACATAGGTAAGAGAAAGTAAAAATTTCAACGTTTCGGTCACTAGTTCTGCAGCTGATGTAGCTATTTATTCACTTTGAAAAGAACGTTATCTGGTGAACTTGATTCCTTTTTAGCTTTGAAATAAAGTACTTTTTTGTTAAAAAATTTAAATCATGTTTTGTTCGTAAATGCAGAGGCAGATCACAGAACCCATGAATTTGATTCATTTTGAGCCATGTATGTACAGCAGATATACAGTATATCTTCTGTAAGATGCATAAATTGATCCTAAAGCTAAGAGTGACCGTATAAAACTACTTTGGTTGCTTTTATATAGGCCTACGTTAATAAAATTGTTTAAAATAAAACTGCTTATGAGGCCGTCTGTTTTCAGCAGGTACAGCAAGTCCAATTGGCTTTAATTTGTGCTGTTTGAGACCAGTTTGAAGATCGGTTTAAAATAGTTATTAATTTTCAACTACTGTGGGAGGATCGGCACCGCCATTCTGCACAATAGACCTGCATGATCGCATTTTTGCATTAAATAATAAACATTTATTGTAAACAAATCTGCAAGTATCAATACATTGGATCCAATCATAATAGAACCTTCAGTCATACTCCAGGCCTTTATAAAGAACGATTCCCACTCAATGAGGGATGATGCAAGAAAGAGTCTCTCCCCCACTACTAGGACATCCTCCCTTACATAGAACAGGTTAGATAAAAGGAACTGGGTGGATGACGGGAGATGCAAGAAGTACAGTACCTTGGGCAAATAAATGAAATAAAAATCTGGTGTGGTAGCACAGCACACAACTCCACACCACTCCCCTCCTAAAAAAAAAATCATATACGTCCCTGCCTCTAAAATTAATTGGGGATAGGGGGATGGGGGCTACTCGACAAGAATGTTAAATGACAAAATTATTCCAATAAATTTAACGAAAAATTATTTTAAGTTTTACATCATTTTTTGTTTAAAAAAAAAATTTAACTTTTTTTTTTTTTTTTTAATAAGCTATTTTAAACGATGTCAAATGCAAAAAATAATTTCTCCATTAACACTAATCTTGAAATAGTTTTAAAGATAATCATAATGTATTTCAGAGAATAAAATTAAAACGTGGGTTCCTCATGAAAATACCCAATGAAGTGATTAATCGCCAAAATGTTGGCTTGAGCCCACCAATGCGCTTTCTAAATGTGGCTATTTCATTGTTTTTTTCTATCATTTAACTGCAAAACAATGAAATAATAGTTAAACTTTGGCGTTCACTTCTTCTTCTTTATGCATAAAAAAAATCACGATTTGATTAAAATAAGAAAGGAGAAAACAAGATAAAGAGAGCCTTTGCATGCCAAAGTGTTCATTGATTTCAGACTAAATTCAATTGAGGCCCAAAGTTGTCATATTCATGTACTTGTACAGTACCCAAGAATACGTGTGCCTTTTGGGTTGCCTAAGTCCTGTGCGTTAGTCTCAATACATTTGCAGATAATTGTGTAATGTTTTATCAAAGTTTAGGTCTATGGAAGAAGGGTCAATAAATTTTGTCTAAGAATCTTTTATTGTAAAAGGAGCAGGAGGTTAACTCAATTCTGTTGCAGATGGAGGTGCAGAGAAGAAATAATTTACGAGAAATTATATCGAGGATTTTTAATGACAAGACGACTGTGATTACAATTTAACAGTTTCGGTCCGAAAAGACCATCATCAGGCCTGCGAAAGATTACAGAAAAAGTGAGTCAGCACATAGCAATACAAAAAATTAAACACATCACTAATTTTAATTTTCAAGAACATTCCATTAAATTCTAGTCTATTTAAATACAGCTGAAAGATATTTTTATTTTTTACTGTACATCAGAAAAATATCTTTCTATTTACAATAAAAAATAAAAATATCTTTCAGCTGTATTTAAATAAACTAGAATTTAAAGGAATGTTCTTGAAAATGTAAATAGGTAATGTGATTAATTTTTTGTATTGCTGTGTGCTGACTCACTTTTTCTGTAATCTTTCGCAGGCCTGATGATGGTCTTTTCGGACCGAAACTGTTAAATTGCAATCACAGTCGTCTTGTCATTAAAAATCCTCGATATAATTTTTTCAAAATTAATTTCATCTCTGCACCCCCCATTTTTACAAAAAAATAAAAAAAAATATTTTGTAGAAAAAAAAGAAAAATACTGACCAGTTCCCCTTAAGAGCCTATTTTAAAAATTTTATTCCAACTCCCAGGAGGCATCCCCTCTCCTTTATCTCTACGGGATGGGGCAAACGCAAGGACTGTCTTTGCTTCTCGATTCTTCTCTAGAAATCTTAGAATGACTTTTTTAAGTTTTCAAAACTAAATTATTTTATTTATATTGTTACAGTTGGGGATGGTTTCTACTTCTACTTCAGCTCCGTCAGCCTAGGGAAGTTGAAACGTCACCTGGCCGCGCCCCTTCATTTCTCGTTGTGGTGAGTCCATTTTATTTTCATTTTATATATCGGTATAAGCTTATTGATCAATTAATCTCACGAGAATAAATGTTGGATTATGATCTTGCTTTTCTGTGAATCTTAATTGTGCGGTATTCATTTTCCTCCATGTGGGATTAAATTAAATACACACTGCAATACTGTATGTTTAAATTAGTATATAATAATAGCGGAGTGTCCGTCTATCCGTCTGACACGCTCTGTTTGACTAACTTCCCGTTGGAATTTTGAAACGTAATTTTGCGGTCTCATAGAGGACGTTTTGGAGAGTTCATGAAAAATACTCGGGTCCCGAAGTTCCTATAACTTTTTGAGTTATTAATTTCTAAAGTTACGATTTCTTCTAACGGAAATGTATAGAGAATGTATTCTTTGCATTTACGATATTCGTATATATTATACATTCGTATATATTCTATGAATGTAAACAAGCACTTAATTGGAATATAGTAATGATAATTTTCTTTTCATAATTAAGAAAATGCGAGGGTCTGCCGCAGGCGGGCCTGAGCCAGCTGGTGGGGGTCCAGGGGACAAAGCCCCCCTGGTCAGACTCTAAGCCCGCCGAAAGCGGGCGGCGCGACTAATTTCCTTAAATATGGAGAAATAATCTATGAATGAAAACAAATCCTCAAGCAGTCACTGGATTGGGATAGTAATAAAAATGTTCTTTTCGTAATTAAGAGTAAGAAGAAAAGGCGAGGGTCCGCCGCAGGCGGCGGCGCGGCTAGTTAATATTTATTTTTTTAAAGTCGTTTTTCGGCATCATAAGCCATTTAAAATAATAAAATTCTAATATTATTATTCTAAATTAATTGATAGCTACAATAATAAAATTCTTCAAAATTTATCGCGTCCCTGATCTCTAGCACGGGAGGGGAGATCCTATGATCTAATTGTTGGCAATCGCCAATGATTAGGCATTATTTAGTTTAATAATAATAAACGTTATTATTGCCACACTCACTAGGACTGTGACTTAACAATCGATTGGGGTTGCTTGAAATAAATATTTTCCAAAGCTCTCCCTAATTAATTAATGGGGTTCAGCTGGTTTTTGATTGGAATTCTAATTTGCACAGTATAATTTGGTTAAAATCAATTACCAAGTACACTTTCTCTCTTGCACCCCCCCCTCCCGCCCCCTTCTCTCATTCGTTGCCTTAGTCTAAAAACAAAAAATAATATTTTTAATCTAGTAAGAAGTGACTAAATTAGTAGGCAGAGAGATTCTTGTTCTGTTTGTATCTTAAAAATAGCAGAGATATTAATTCTCAAATAAAAAATGGCCAGGGAAATAAGGTTTGGACAACTTTTCAAAACAAAATTCTAATATTTATGAGTGTGAGATGCATTTCTAATTTCTCCTATTTGTTGAGGTTGGGATCTTCTAGCTTGGCAATCTGTTTTCTTATACAAATCTTATGATTTGAGAGGGTAGTAGGTACTGTATTTTGTATTATGTATTTATATTAATTGTCTGAAACGAGTGATCTGAAAATTTGCGGCACCTTATTAAGGAAAGGCGAGGGTTCGCCGTAGAGCCAGTTGGAGGGAAGTCCCGGGGAGCTTCACGCCCCCTGGCTAGGCCCGAGCTGCGCGGGAAGTATTCAATACTACAGGGCCTGGGCTAGAGAGAATGTTTCCCTCCCTCTCTCAACACAAAAGAATCATAAGAATATGTTAAAATTAATGTTAGTCATTCAATTTCTCTAAACATTCATCGATTTTCTTTGATGATTTTATGCATTTAAAAAGGAAAAATTTTTTATTCTTTGGTCCAAACATCAATTTTCCTTCTTTCTTTTTGTTTGAATTATAGAGTTGACTTATAAATTTTGCAAGCGTAATTTTTCAAGCCTTACAGGACCTGGATTTAATTTGCCCTCTCGGTTGCGATTGTAGTTTTGCTCTTAATTTGAATTATTCAATCGATGAAGATCTGTGCCTGTAGGCTTAATGCTGATGGAGTCAGAAAAAAAAACAAGACGATTGCAACCAAATATTCTTTTATTTCAATTCTCGCCCTCACGGCTGACGTTTCGACCCGAGGTTTAGGCCATCTTCAGAGCCGGCTGGCAATAATCAAAAAGTGTGGATTTTTGCAAAGACAGCTACAACATTCAGGATGTTGTCCGCTCATAGTAAAACGTAGATAAATCTTTTTCTCTTTATTATTATTATTGCCAGCCGGCTCTGAAGATGGCCTAGACCTCGGACCGAAATGTCAGCCTTGAGGGCGAGAAGTGAAATAAAAAAAATATTTGGCTGCAATCCTCTTATTTTTGTCCTCTATCACCATTTTGAATTATGTATTTTTGACTAAAATTCAAAAATCAATTATTTTTTAGATGCTCTTTGAGATATATATTCTCATTTTGCCATTGAAATCTTCTGGAGATTCTTTACTCTCGTACTACATAAGAAAGATGGAGAAATGGATGCCATCGTAAAAAAATATAAATATTTTCCCATGCTTATAAATCTTACATCTTGAATTCAAATGTACCGTAATGTCGGAAACTAAATATATGTCGGCAACAAAAAATCTGGTGTGACAAGCACAGTACACAACTTTAGATTACCGAAAGGTAAGAGAAAGTTGTGTACTGTGCGACTAGTCACATCACCATTTATTTAAATAAATAATATATACATGAGTTGTATATTTATAGGCTTATACGGTCTATCACTCACTACTCGCTCGACCCGCCTTGGGCGGGGAAACAATTTTATATTTCCCAAAGTCCAAAAAAGCATGCCCCGTGCAACTCAGCAAGCAAAAGTGAGTGCGACAGGAATTCTCTTACCTGATGTGTGTTTTTATTTACGTAATTTTCTTAAAAAGAATTTGCGGACAAAAGGCCTGTTGGCTGGCTGTTGTTGTGTGTGTTGCAGTTACACGTATTGGCTGTTAATCACTGGTTGTTTTTCTTCACATCTACTTGTTGTTCATATCGCTATGTAATTAATATATCAAAGCTTAAAACAATCGAGCATTGTATTGGGTGTGTGCGTGTGTCCTGGTGGGGACCACGATCGAAGAAAAACTCGATTTCAATCTGCCTGCAATCCGAGAAGCTGTCACAAATACGACAGTTCGGATACAAACACTTTTGCTCAATTTCAAGTCTCGAACTTTTTACTTTCTCTTATTTATATATGTATTCTGTGAGAAATTAATGGATTCACGCCAAAAATTCACTGTCGAGATTTTGATGAAAATACACGTCTTGAGGTCACAAAAATGTCTAGCAAATTGGTATGTGTGTCTGTCTGTGAACAACGAACGAAAGAGTTATGAGGTTGAAATCTTATATTTAAGTTAGTTACTCCGCTGAGACTTAACACGAAGCTTTTGATCAAAACCGGCCAAAGATTAGGCCAATACTTTACTGTTGTTCTTTTCCAGTTTTTTTTTTTGATTTTCCCAAAATTTCGCTGCAACGATTTTGTTTAAAATTCATAAATCAATTATTTTTGAGATGCTCTTTTTAAAATATATCTTCTTATTATGCCTTTGAAATCTTTTGAAGCTCACTTTACTCTTGTGCTTCATAGGAAAGAGGAGAAATGGTTGCTGTGGTAACAAAATATAAATACTTTTCTCTGTTTATAATCAAATCCAGGCCCCCGGGTCTGGCGTAGTAGGTAGCGTGCCTACCTCCTATACCAAACGTCGCGGGTTCGGACCCAGGCAGTCCGATGATTTTATTTAAGCCATTTGGATACCAGATGGCTTAAATAGAAATGCCTGACCCCACAATAGATATATTCTCTACAACGGTTATCGTCTAAAGTCTTAAATGGCCTAAGTTGCCGAAAAGACTGTGTGAATGTGTGTGTGAGTGTGAGCGTGAATGAGAAAAAAGTGTGAATGTTTTTATTATAAAAAAAAAAAAAAAAAAATCAAATCCCACACAACTTAAAAAAGAATCTGGAGTGATTGATTGCACAGGGCACAGGTATCTCTTACCTTCGGTAATCGAAAGTTGTGTTCTGTGCTTGTCACTCCAGAGTTTTTTCTGTCGACATACATTTAGTTTCCACCGATATATTAAAATTCAAGATGTAAAATTTATAAACATGGAAAAATATTTATATTTTGTTACCATGGCAACCATTTCTCTTATCTTTTTTTTTTTTTATTAAAACATTCGCACCCCTCGGGGCATGGCGTAGAGGTTAGCGTGCTAACCTCATATACCAAACGTCGCGGGTTCGGACCCCAGGCAGTCCGATGATTTTATTTAAGCCAATTGGATACCAAATGGCTTAAATAAGAATGCCTGGACCCCATATATGTATATTTATCAATAACGGTTATCGTCTAAAGTCTTAAATGGCCTGAGTTGCCGAAAAGACTGTGTGAATGTGTGTGTGAGTGTGAGTGTGAATGAGAAAAAAAGTGTGAATGTTTTTAAAAAAAAAAAAAAAAAAAAAAAAAAAAACATTCGCACTTTTTTTCTCATTCACACACACATTCACACAGTCTTTTCGGCAACTTAGGCCATTTAAGACTTTAGACGATAACCGTTGTAAGTAATATATATATTGGGGGTTCAGGCATTTCTATTTAAGCCATCTGGTATCCAAATGGCTTAAATAAAATCATCGGACTGCCTGGGTCCGAACCCGCGACGTTTGGTATAGGAGGGAGGCGCGCTACCTACTACGCCAAACTCGGGGGCTTCTCTTATCTTTCTTATGGAGTACTAAAGTAAAGTGGGCTTCAAAAAATTTTGAGAGCAAAATGTGAATATACATTTTAAAGAGCATCTAAAAAATAATTGATTTTTGAATTTTAATCAAAACCGAAAAAATCGAAAAAAAAAATTGAAAATTGAATCAGTAAAGTACTAGAACTTTTTGGCCGATTTTGGTCAAAAGCTCCGTGTCACGTCCCAGAGGAGTGCCTAATTTAAATATAAAATTTCAACCTCCTAAATCTGAGATATTTTGTTCATAGCCACATAGACAGACAGACAGACCATGTCGCGAAAACCACTTTTGTGGATTCAGAAGAGAGACGGAGATTAATAACTAATATTTAATTAATTTATTTGGCCCTCTAGGGCTGCAAAAATTGGTGGGTGCGATGTCTAAGACAAGGCCCCTGCAGTGGAAGGCAACATGCAACTAGCCGGGTGGGATAGAAGCGGTGAGCCTTAGCATGCTAGATTTCGCCTCTGCACCGTTTCGATTTAAATACATCTTTCGTAAATTTCTCTCATTTGTTTAAATTTCTTAAAATAAAATTTTCTAATAGATTTTCTTGAAATTTATTATTACCTTTCAGTTGGTTGTTATATAAAGTTTTTATTTAGTATTAAAATTTCAAGAATTTTCGTTTCGTTTGCGTCTCTTTTGAGACGTATCGTCTACTTATACGTAAGATGCCAGACTAAGCAGAAAATACCTATGCTTTTGAACCATCTGTCGATCCGGTATCTAATTATTTCTTACATTTATATTCTATATCGCTTCTTTTCTATGTTTAAAAAAAAATTCCCGGCAAAAAAAAAATGATATCAGATGCTTCCCATAACATTTATTTATAGATAAAAGATATTCCAAAAATCAGATTAAACTCAAATTTTTTGATATTCGGCCTTAAACTTCTTTACTTTATCTTACAAAAACTATATTTTTTAAAGAGAAAAAAAATCTTTAGGACAAATATACGTGTTTTCCCGAATATGATAAGAAAAATCGCACTTTCTTCTGGCCACTCCTGCGGGGCCTTAAAATTTTAATACTAAATAAAAACTTTATATAACAACCAAATGAAAGATAATAATAAATTTCAAGAAAATCTTTTAGAAAATTTTATTTTAAGAAATTTAAATAAATGAGTGAAATTTACGAAAGTTGTATTTAAATCGAAAAGGTGCAAAGGCGAAATCTAGCATGCTAAGGCTCACCGCTTCTATCCCACCCGGCTAGTTGCATGTTGCCTTCCACTGCAGGGGCCTTGTCTTAGACATCGCACCCACCAATTTTTGCAGCCCTAGAGGGCCAAATAAATTAATTAAATAAAGGGTTGAATGCAGTCAGTTAGGGAGCCTCTATTAAATTATTCTCCTTTTTTGCAAAACGTTTCGGCTAATTTAATTATGCCATCGAAGTCGAAACGTTTCAGCATCGGTGGATTATGGAAGGAAGTCTATTCACGAGAACTCGATGACCTCCTATCAGTAATAGATTCATGTCAAAAATTCGATGTCGAGATTTTGATGGATCTTCACGTTTTGAGGTCCCCTGAATCCAAAAAAGTGGTTTTCGCGACATGGTCTGTCTGTCTGTCTGTGGGTGTGTTCAATTTCAAGCATGAAGGAATTGAGCTATGCGGCTGATATTTTATATCTAAGTTAGCCCCCGTGGGCACATCTTGTACTTTTTTTTTATTTCCCCTTAGCCAGAGGCCATAGGGTCATTTTGTACTTAATATGAAGGATAGGAGAAATGGTTGCCATAGTAACAAAATATAAATATTTTCCATGTTTATGAATTGTATATCTTGAATTAGCCCTCGGGGCATGGCGTAGAGGTTAGCGTGCTAACCTCATATACCAAACGTCGCGGGTTCGGACCCCAGGCAGTCCGATGATTTTATTTAAGCAAATTGGATACCAAATGGCTTAAATAAGAATGCCTGGACCCCTATATGTATATTTATCATTAACGGTTATCGTCAGTCTTATATGGCCTGAGTTGCCGAAAAGACTGTGTGAATGTGTGTGTGAGTGTGAGTGTGAATGAGAATAAAGTGTGAATGTTTAAAAAAAAAAAAAAAAAAAAAATATCTTGAATTCTGATATATGCCGACACAAAAAGACAAACACAGAACACAACTTTCAATTAGCAATCACACCAGATTTTTTTCTAACATATTTCATCAAGTTTAAGAAAATATTCCCAGACACCGAGATAGAAATCATTCTAAAAGCAACTTGAATGAATTCTTGGGAATTCAAAATGTATTTTGCTAGTATGAGTTCAATTTCTATTTCTTTTTGTGATTATACATTGCTATGTGTTGAGCAAAAGGTAAAAAGTTGCCAAGCAAATGGCTCGTTACGAATTTGCCCTTAACTCCTTATAAAATAAGAATTAATTAAAGTTTTTTTTTTTTTTTTTTTTTTTTTTTTTTAAAAAAACATTCACACTTTTTTCTCATTCACACTCACATTCACACAGTCTTTTCGGCAACTTAGGCCATTTAAGACTTTAAACGATATCCGTTAATGATTATTATACATATTAGGGGTCCAGGCATTCTTATTTAAGTCATTTGGTATCCAAATGGCTTAAATAAAATCATCGGACTGCCTGGGATCCGAACCCGCGACTTTTGGTATACGAGGTTAGCACGCTAACCTCTACACCAAACCCCGAGGGCTTAATTAAAGTTGAAATGTTAGTAAATTTGTATTTAAAAAAAAAAAAAATTATAAACGTTGGTGGTAAACTAAAAACAAAAGCAGAAATATAATAAAATAAGTAATTTAATATTAATTTAAATGAATTAAGAAGAAATGTTTTTATTCATCAATCTCAAAACAAGCTTGTTTAAAGTAAACAAGATGCTACTTTAAATAACATTAATTTTAATAAGAAAGAAGAAGAAGAAGAAGAAACAAAAAAATTATTTTCATTAGTGGGTATTGTTTTGCCAAATTTTGTTTGAAAATCCCCCCCCCCCCGTCCCCCTCATAAGTAAGCTGTCCCATTTGCTCTCGGCTGTTTTCGTTTGACAGAGTTGTCACAGCTAGGGCGCCTGTTTTGTAAACTGTTCGTTCAAGTTTTCATAATATTGATAATATCGCTTGGCTACCGTGTAGTAAACATTTCGAAAAAAAAAAAAAGAATAAGTAAGATTTGGCAAAAGTAACAAATAATTTAAAATTTTTCAACAAACCCTTTGAGATATTGCATTTAACATTCAAAAACAAAAATATAATAAATTTGATTGTTGCTATTGAATTAATTTTTCATTTCGTTCGAGGGTAGCTCAAAGAAGTTGGAAAATCATTTCTCTCGGTTACGGTGGCCAAAATATTAACATTCCGCTTGAATCTGTCCTTTTCTGTCAAAAGATATCTGTGCCAGCGTTTTAATTTATTTAAACCATTTGAATTGCTAATGATATAAATAAATGCATCGTTAATACTGTAATTAATTATCTAAGTATCATTTGAAGTCTATATGGCCTCAGATGGCGGAAAGAGTACAAAAAATTCTCGCATTGTGACGTTTTTTGGCAAAGTTGTTTGTTGGGTATTTTTACTTCTCTTCTCCTGTTATTAATCGATTTTCGCTAATTCTTTTCTTCTCAATTTAAATTAGCCCACACCTATATCATACAATCTTCAGACTTTCAAGTCTAATCTCAACAGGCAGCTTCTCAGTTCGTACTTTTTCAGTTTTTTTTTTTTCGATTTTCTCAAAATTCTCTCCAACAAAAATTAATTATTTTTTAGATTCTCTTTAAAATGTATATTCTCATTTTGCCATTGAAATCTTCTGAAGACACTTTACTCTTGTACTCCATAGAAAAGATAGGAGAAATGGTTAAAAATAATTTGATTTAACAAAAAATATTCAAAGAATAATTACATTATATACCGCTATAAAACATAGAAAAACGGTATAGGGCAAGAAAAAAAATCTTTAATAAATTTTGGTAGAACCGGCGCGGTGATATGACGTATCGCGCTAGATTATTTCATTTTTTTTTTTCATGTTTCTCCATCGATTAAAAAACCGCTATCGGCATAAAACTTGACGTAGAATGCGAGGTTATAATAAAAAGGTCCCATTGTTAAAAATCAATTTAAAAATTTCAATTGTTGATAACAATGTGAAATCTTTAATAAATTTTGGTGGAACAATTTTTTCACTCTTTTAGCTTTAAAATGGTAAAAAAAAAGTTTTTTTTTCTAGTTCAAATAGAACCAGAGTTATGAATTTTTAAAAGTGAGCGTCTAAGCCGAAAATCATTAAATTTTCACATTTTTGACCCTCTCTATTTCCCAAAATATTAAAGAAAAAAGAAAATCCTCGCGGATGGCTTTCTTTTTTTTCGTTATAGAACCCGTAAAAAAATTTCAGCCAAATCAAAAACATGTCGGTCAGAAAGTGTTCGGTTTGTAAAAGAATCACCCATATAGTTAAGAGAAAGTAAAAATATTTGAATATACTATTTATTACACGCACGCACACAGTCACTCACTTGTTCAAGAGATTGAATTAGCTGGTAATTATAAATAAAAGGCACGATTAAACGTGATTTGTTCTGAAAAGCAAATGAAATAAGCCTTCATTCCTTGAGCTTTGTAATCAATCTATGAATGAATGAATGAATGAAAGGGGGAACCGTAAACATATATAAATTAGTTTGTGCCTATAAAAAAAAAAAAATTAAATGATTGAAATATGTTTGTATAAATATATAACATCAATAATCGCTTCTAATAGAAATTTGGATAAGATAAAGTCAATATTTATAAAACAGTTTATAATTACTCATACAATATTTTATAAATAAATAAACAACACACACTTTAAATTTTAATTTTATTATATTATCTTGGGATGTGTTTGTATAAATTATAATTTTTAATATATTTATATAAATAACTCTGATAACAAATCGTCAGATAGCGAGAGAGAAGAGAGAGATTAGCGGAATTTAATAGAAATGCTCCTTTTTTTTTTTAAACACTACTTGCTTTACGACAACAGGATTATTTATCATCCCATGAGCTAAGACCAAGGCACGTGGTAGTCTTAAAAAAAAAAAAAAACATATTTTTTCAACTCTTTATCTCTAATTTATTCATAGCGCTTTTCAATTTTTTTTTTTTTTTTTATTGTTTTTCAATATATAAATTTTATTTTTTTCCCCACTTCAATTTAAATTAAAATTGAATATTTTAAATAAAAAGCCCCTTGTTTTGTGAAAATTATTTACGTCAGTCCTGAGTGATTGAATACTTTTTTTTTTTTTTTTTTAGATTATTTATCAATATTTAAAAATATAAGTTTTCAAAACAAGCTCTTAATCTGGAACTAATTATTTTTATGTTAATATCGAAATAATAATCCACATACAAAAAGAATCAGGATCTCTAAACTACTTGTTTCGTAATTCGGATGGTGTGTGAAACATATTTATAAGTGAAATTATTTAATATATGGGTGATTCTTTTACAAACCGAACACTTTCTGACCGACATGATTTTGATTTGGCTGAAATTTTTTTTACGGGTTCTATAACGAAAAAAAGATAGCCATCCGCGAGGATTTTCTTTTTTCTTTAATATTTTGGGAAATATCGAGGGTCGAAAATGTGAAAATTTGATGATTTTCTGCTTAGACGCTCACTTTTAAAATTTCATAACTCTGGTTCTATTTAAGCTAGAAAAAAACTTTTTTTACCATTTTAAAGCTAAAAGAGTGAACATTAAGAAAAAAAATTGTTCCACCAAAATTTATTAAAGATTTCACATTGTTATCAACAATTGAAATCTTTAAATCGATTTTTAACAATGGGGCCCCAACTGTATTGCATTTTTATTATAACCATCGCATTCTACGTCAAATTTTATGCCGATAACGGTTTTTTAATCGATGGAGAATCAATTAGTACTATTGAAAAAAAATCCCGCCAAGTGCTCTCATGCGGTAAAATGACGTCATATCAAAAATAAGAAAAAAAGAAGTCCGGGGGTATTGAACCACTCTTTCCAAAACTATATTTAGATTTAATGTAGCTTTTATGGTCAAGTAGCTATCCGTTGCACAAGTAGGGCTATTTTTCGATATTTTTTTGCCTAAAAAATGAGGTTTTTCGAGAAAAAACCAATTTTGGAGTTAATTACTCGGGATTTTTTTACTTATTCTATTAGAGGTTTTCTTTCTGCACCAAATGACATCCCATTTAGTCTGATCTGATTAGCCGTTCGGAATCTACAGGGGTTTAAACTTTCAAATTAGAATTTACCGCAGCGCGGTAAAATAAAATGATATTCCCCATAATTATACCTCTTAAGACAGAGACGTTATACAAGCCGATAAACTTTTTCGTGCAAAGATTTTTTTCTTGCCCTAGGGGATGCACGAAAAAGTTTATCAAAACATGTCGGTCAGAAAGTGTTCGGTTTGTAAAAGAATCACCCATATGTGGGTTGTAAATTAAAGAAATATTTGAATTTCTAACTCAATATTTCTCCAGTCGTATAGTGAGCGCCACAATTAAGTCCCCATCTGATAGCTAGAGCCTTAAGTATATGGTGAAATAATTTTAAATTTGAAAAGGAAATTAATTTTAAACTGGTTTGAAACATTATGCTTTAATAGGAGAATTAAATTCAAGAACACAAGGTTTTTTGTTTCAATGATATATTAATTTAAATAGGAACAGGTAGATGAAGGCAGCCAGCAAAGAACAAAAACTTTATTTAAATATCGTCGACGTTTCGGGAACGCGTCGCTCCCATCTTCAGGACGATAAATTGTTAATGTTGTTTAGATTGATACATGTAGGTCATACCAAATTGCAACACAAATCTGCATATTATACCATTAAATGTATGTTTAATTGTCTATGAGAATCGTAGTAGGTGCCTGGGCTTAATTTATTGTTGAATGGGCCCCAAACATCAGCACTGACCAAGAGTAAAAGACTGTTGCAATTTTGTATGACCTATATGTATCAATCTAAACAACATTAACAATTTATCGTCCTGAAGATGGGAGCGACGCGTTCCCGAAACGTCGACGATATTTAAATAAAGATTTTGTTCTTTGCTGGCTGCCTTCATCTACCTGTTTCTGTTGATTATCACTCAGCCATTAATTTCTTCTTTTCAATATATTAATTTAATATTAACACTTAAGTGTTAACGGTAAAATAAAATAATCTGTTCCAGATTTTACGTTTTACCTTTTCGGTCATTAAAATTATTTCACTAAACACCATATACTTAAGGCTCTAGCTATCAGATGGGGGCTTAATTGTGGCGCTCACTGTACAACTCCTGATGATGGAATAATAACCCGAGTTAGAAATTCAAATAATTTTTTTCATTTACAACCAGTAAAACGTCACATATATTCAGGGCCGTTCCTTGCGGGGGACAGAACGTGTACCTGGTATTTGCATTGGGGGGGGGGGGGGGGCATGGAGGAAAAAGAAATAATCCAGGCGCTTCGTATTTGGTTATTATTTCTAATGTTCTTTCAACATGCATAACGTTGCACAAATCTTATTTCTAAACCTTTCGGTTGCGGATTTGTTTGTTGCTGTGAGTGAATTTCGACTCCACCCCCGCCCCGATGCCGGAAGCGCACAAACACGCCACTTGTACATGTACACCCCTTGCAGCTGACGATAGTCTATTTCCAGAAAATATTCCTCTCCCTCTCTGGGCCACGATGAACGAAATATTTGCAGAAAATATTCAATAAAAACGTAACTCTGTCTGGCGAGAGCATTTTCCAAGCCCTTATTGTGAAATATTGATAGATAAATGGGATTTGGTGACTGTGAATATATTTGATTTTAATAAAGGCAGGTATTTTTTTTTTTTTTTTTTTTTTTTTAAAAATATTTAAAACTTTTTTAATTTTCTCTTTCACTCACACACTCATTCTTCCACTCTTTTTTGCGGCTAACCCGGCCTAAAAATTTTTTTTAAAGATATTATTTATTAATAAATATACATAGGGGGGGGAATGGTTCTTATTTAAGCTATTTGGTATCCAATTGGAAAAAAAAAAATTTGGGGAGGGCGGGGGGCCAAACCCCGGAGTTTGATATATGAGGTTAGAACGCTAACCTCTACGCCATGCCCGAGGGCTAAAAGCAGGTACAGTCAAATAAAAAGGCTTCTCGACACCGGAGACGTTTCGAGATATATCTAATGTCTCTTCATCAGTCCGTGTCGAAATTTAGCATAAAGCAAGTCATTAAATACCTATGCTACCTTTATGCTGAATTTCGACTGAAGATGAGACATCAAATATATCTCGAAACGCCTCCGGAGTGAATAAATAGTGACGTCATTTCAACTTTTACTTTGGGGGTGGGGGGCAAACTTTTTTTCTTAAAATTTACTTACAAATTTGGCCAAAAGATATTTAATTTAATTAATTTTTACTTTCTCTTACCCTAAATACGTATGAAAAAAGTAGGAAAGTTTAAAAAAAGATCAGAGCCATTGGGGGTAGTTGGCGGCAAATGCCCTCCCTCCTCTGCCCACCCCCTGTATATAAAGGCTTTTTTATTTTGGCTGAACGTGCCCTTATTAAACGAACAAACTTGTTTTCTATTTAAGGCAGTCTTCTTTGTTTTTTGAAAAATCTACTTTACTTTCTATTTTATTTTATTTTTATCAATTTTCTTTAGCTGTGGGGGAGAGAGTGAGGGCTAGGTCCTCCCCCCTCGCTCCCCAACCCTTAATTACTAATTCCTTTGAATGAAAAGAAGAAAAACATCAATATTTAAACGTTTAAGAACGAGGTATAATTGTTCTGTCCAATTGATGGCTTTATTTATATAGTATACATTTTTGCCCAAGGGCCCACATCTTGTAGGTACGTGGATGGCGACCACGAGCTACCCGAGCTGGGACAGGCAATCCTTCACGGGCCGGCCTGTCCTATTTCTTCCGGTCGCAAAAACGTATGATAGAGTTGAAGGGAAAGAGTGAGGCCCGCCGACCCCGCACCGCGGTACAAGGCGAGGAGAGAATTTGAAATAGGATCAATCGAAATATTAATCGACACTCAGCTAAGCGTTTTGGTTGTCTAATCTCAAGGCTTTAGGCACGACTGAACTATTTAAACTGACGATCGATCAGTATGGTCTGAATTTTGTATTAGACTGAAAAAAACCTTGCGCGAAACGTCTCAATTTTGAATTTTGATAGAAGTTGCTTCTCTCTTCTCATTCAAATTTCAACAGCAACATCTTTTTTTTTTTTACTTTCTCTTACCTATACCGGTATATGTTAATATATAGAGAAAAAGTATTGGATTCAAATTAAAACTCGATGTCAAGTTGATGGATATACACGTTTAGAGGTCCCCTGAGTCCAAAAAAGTGGTTTTCCCAACATGGTCTGTCTGTGTGTGTGTGTGTGTGTGTCTGTGAACAAAATATCTCAAGAAAGAAGATTTAAATTTTATATTTAAGTTAGGCACCCCCCCCTCAAACTTGACACGAAGCTTTTGAATAAAATAGGCCAAAGAATACTAGTACTTTACTGATGAAATTTTTTAGTTTTTTTTTTTTTTCGATTTTCTCAAAATTTCCCTCCATCGATTTTGGATTAAAATTCAAAAAATCTGGTGTGACTGGCGCACAGCACACAACTTTCTCTTACCCTTCGGTAAGAGAAAGTTGCGCACCGTGCTGGTCACACCAGATTTTTTGTGTCGAGATATATTTAGTTTCCGATAGCACCTTAGTTTCAAACTTGCATTTTAAATGTTGACTGCTTCAAATAAACTATGGTTATTTTTCAAAATTTTAATCTCATATTTGGACATTTTATACACAATATAGATTCGTAAATAAATACAAAATTTCATAAGAATTGGAAAAAAAAATTTTAAATGCCTAAAAAGTTCCAAAGGGGACCCCCTTTTGAATCGAAATTAACATACAAATCCCTATAGGAAATTAACATTGTTCCTTGCGAAGATAAGGTGGAAAGGGAATTTAAAAAAGAGTTTGCAAGTGAGAGAGAGACATATATGTTTTCTTTGAAACAATTAAAGACACAAATAAAATAAAAATAAATGGGAATTTAAATAATAATTGATTTTTAATCTAATAAAAAGAAAAAGATTTAAATTCGGTTACCATGGCAACCAGTTCTATCTTTCCTATGAAGAACAAGAGTAAAGTGGTCTTCAGAAGATTTCAACGGCAAAATGAGAATATACATTTTAAAGAGCATCTAAAAAATAGTTGATTTATGAATTTTAAAAAAATCCTTGGAGGGAATTTTGAGAAAATCGAAAAAAACTGAAAAAGTACATCAGTAAAGTACTAGTACTTTTTGGCCGATTTTGTTCAAAAGCTTATTTTGAGATTCTTCAAAGGTACCTAAGTTAAATATAAAATTTCAATCCGCTAGCTCAACTCCTTCATGCTAAAAAAATGGTTCCACACACACAGACACACACACACACACACACACACACACACACACACAGACCAATTTGCGGGACCCACTTTTTTGGACTCAGGGGACCTCAAAACATGTATATCCATCAAAATCTCGACATCGAATTTTTGACATGATCGCAATACTTTCTCTCTATATATATATTACATATATACATAGGTAAGAGAAAGTAAAATCAATTATTTTTTAGATGCTCTTTAAAATGTATATTTTCATTTTGCTCTCAAAATTGTTTGAAGCACACTTTACTTTAGTACTCCATAAGAAAGATAGGAGAAATGGTTGCCATAAATATTTTCCCATACATATAAATTTTACATCTTGAAATTCAAATGTACAATACTGTCGGAAACTAAATATATGTCGACACAAAAAAATCTGGTGTGACAAGCACAGAACACAACTTCCCGAAGGTTGGGTGCTGTGCGACTAGTCACACCAGATTTTCCTATTTGAATATTTTCGATAGGGTCCGACCGAAACAAGATTTTCAGCCGAAACCGAATATTCGGCCTCAAACTCAGTTTCGGCCGAAACCGTAACCGAAACCGAATATTCGGTCGGTTCCTAATTTTCGAGACAAAACTTTCAAAAATCTTGCTCTTTTTGTGCTTTGCTTCTTATTAAATTCAAAGCCTTTCTAAATTAAAATAACATAAGAAGATTAAATCGTTTATTTTTTGTTTTTAACCATATATCTATTTTCATTTCGAATAGGATTAATATTTTGATGATAATTACATGTATAAGCTATATAAATAGATTGAAACAGGTGTCGGTCAAATATCATTTGCGTTTTATTATTTATAAAATAAAAAAAAAAGAAGAGGGAGAGATGATATTTAATCTGTATCGGCTAACAAGAGCCGCCAGTTCGTCGCCTTATCTTTAGATAACCCTGCGCCTTATGGCTCGTGAACCGCGCAATCAAGCAATAGAGAGGGGGGGCAGGGGGCCCAGGGGGGAGAAGTCCCTTCGAATGTCCGGCATTTGAAAATAAAAATAAAAAAATCTTCAATCACTCAGACAACTCATGGATGGCATAGTCGCAAAATGAGAGTTATTTACATCTGAAAATCGTCTTTCAATCTCCATATTAGTGACTGGCTTAATTGTGACCAAAATTAAAATGATTAGTTACTAAAGAATGAAAAGAGACATCAAAGTGATGCAGGAAAAACAAAAACAAAATTCTTATTTTATTGATGTTTCTAGAGCCTGTTTTGGATTCATGTCAAAAATTCGATGTCGAGATTTTGATGGATCTTCACGTTTTGAGGTCCCCTGAATCCAAAAAAGTGATTTTCGCGATATGGTCTGTCTGTGTGTGTGTGTGTGTTCAATTTAAAGCAAGAAGGAATTTAGGTATGAGGCTGAAATTTTATATCTAAGTTAGACACCTCGCGGGAGCGTGAAAATATGCTTTTAATCAAAATCGGCCAAAGAGTACTAGTACTTTACTGATGTACTTTTTCACGTTATTACGATTTTCTCATAATTCCCTCCATCGATTTTGATTAAAATTCAAAAATGAATAATTTCTTAGATGCTCTTTAAAATGTATATTCTCAAAATTGTTTGAAGCACACTTTACTTTAGTACTTCGTAAGAAAGATAAGAGAAAAGCAGAAAATACCTAGGAATTGAGCCATCTATCGGTCCGGTATCTAATTATTTCTTATATTTATATTCTATCTCGCTTCTTTTCTATGTTTAAAAAAAAAAATTAACTGCAAAAAAACGATATCAGATACTTCCCATAAGATTTTCTTCTGGGCTTTCCTGCGGGGCCTTAAAATTTTAATACTAAATAAAAACTTTATATAACAACCAAATGAAAGATAATAATAAATTTCGAGAAAATCTTTTAGAAAATTTTATTTTAAGAAATTTAAACAAATGAGTGAAATTTTTGAGCGATGTATTTAAATCGAAAAGGTGCAATGGCGAAATCTAGCATGCTAAGGCTCACCGCTTCTATCCCACCCGGCTAGTTGCATGTTGCCTTCCACTGCAGGGGGCCTTGTCTTAGACATCGCACCCACCAATTTTTGCAGCCCTAGAGGGCCAAATAATATAATTAAATATTAGTTATTAATCTTCGTCTCTCTTCTGAATCCATAAAAGTGGTTTTCGCAACATGGTCTTGACTGTCTGTCTGTAAACAAAATATCTCAGATTTAGGAGGTTGAAATTTTATATTTACAGTCGTGGACAAAATTGAGTGGACAGGTATCAAAAATAACAAAAAGTTAATTTAAATTAACTAATAATGCCTTTATTCAAAACTTTATTGCACATTTAAATTAACAAAATATAAATTGATAATATTAACAGAAAAATTAATTTTAATAAATAATAAATTAGAATTTTTTATCATTATATCATAAAATCGTAATTTTGCACTTGGACAAAATTAAGTGGACACTGTAAAAATGCTGAAAAATTGAGTTATTAATATATTCTATTACAGCCTTTTGCTTTTATTATTGATTGTAATCGTCGTGGCACACTTTCTACAAGCTTTTCCAAATAATTTTTTGAAATTGTAGTTGCAATTCATTGAAAAATTGTTCTTTATTATGTCTTTTTTATAATGGAATTTCTGCATCCAATAAACTCTACAAATTTTCGATTGGGTTAAGGTCCGGACTTTGTAGAGGCCATTCAAAAACTTTAATCTTACAATCCTGGAAAAATTGTTTTGTTTTCTTCGCTGTATGCTTCGGATCATTGTCTTGTTGAAACATCCAGTCGACATCGAGACCCATTTTTAGAAAAGTTTTCATTTAAAATGTCAATATATTTATCTGAATTCATGATTCCATTTATAGATACTAAATTTTCAACTTTATACCATGAAAAACAAGCCCATGCCATTATTGAGCCCCCTGCATGCTTGACTGTTGGTAAAACATACTGCATTTTTAGAGCTTCATTTTGGTTTCCTCCACACATGCGTTCTTTTTTTTTATTTAACAGCTCAAATTGACTTTCTTCACTCCATATTGCTCGTTTCCAAAATGATAATGGCATATTTACATTTTTTTTGCAAAATCTAAACGTTTCCTTTTATTCCCTTTACAATGTGTGACTTGCGCCTAGCTACACAATTTTCCAAACCCTCATAATTTAATCTACTTCTCACAGTTCTTGAAGATATATTTAATTTTAGTTGTTCAACAATGTTTCGTGATGTTGTCGATGGATTATATCGAGATTCTCTCAAAATTCTTCTATCATCGTATGCACTTGTGTTTCGTTTCCGTCCCCGACCATGTAAATTTTCGATTCTAAATATTTTATTTAAATTTTATGAACTGCACTTTTTGAAACATTCTATTTTTTGGCCATTATATCATAACTTAATTTATTTTTTCAACTGAAACAATTAGATTTCGCAATTGACAAGAGATCTCTTCTCTTTTTATTATCATGTTTGTTTTCTAACATTGATTGTTCTTAAATGAATGCTCAACGTACACTGAAGACGATTATTAAATAAAGCTCAATGTTTCTTTACATTTTTCACTCTCAATAACTCAATTTTTCAGCATTTTTACAGTGTCCACTTAATTTTGTCCAAGTGCAAAATTACGTTTTTATGATATAATGATAAAAAATTCTAATTTATTATTTATTAAAATTAATTTTTCTGTTAATATTATCAATTTATATTTTGTTAATTTAAATGTGCAATAAAGTTTTGAATAAAGGCATTATTAGTTAATTTAAATTAACTTTTTGTTATTTTTGATACCTGTCCACTCAATTTTGTCCACGACTGTAAGTTAGGCACCCTCATGGGTCGTGACACGAAGCTTTTGAACAAAATAGACCAAAGAGTACTAGTACTTTATAAATTTACTTTTGCAGTTTTTTTTTGGATTTTCTCAAAATTCGCTTCAACGATTTTGATTAAAATTCAAAAATCAATTATTTCTTAGATGCTCTTTAAAATGTATACACATTTTACTCTCAAAGTTTTTTGAAGCCCACTTTACCTTTGTACTTCATAGGAAAGATAGGAGAAATTGTTGCCATGGTAACAAAATATAAATATTTTTCCATGTTTATAAATTTTACATCTTGAATTCTAAAATACCGGCGCAATCTAAATATATGTCGACACAAAAAATCTGGTGTGAATAGGATCTATCCAAAGTTTTTGACCTTGAGGACCATGTGCTAACTTGGGGGCGGGGGAAGAGGACTTGTAAAAACCTCAAAGTTTTAGGACTTTTTTCAGTTTTTATTTTGTTTTATATCTCTTAAACTAAGCATATTTTGTGCACCATAGCACAATACAAAGTTGTAGAGCATTAAATTTGGTAAAATTTGGTTGATAAAACGAATATGTAGTCCTAATATTAACCGAGATACGGCTAATCAAAGTTAGACCAAGTTTTTCGAAATGTAAAACAAATAGAAAATTCATTCGGCCGTATCTCGGTTAATATTGAGTTGACAAATTCGATTTATCAACCAAATTTTAGAAAATTTAATACTCTACAACTTTCTAATGTACTATGATGCACAAAATATGTTTAGTTTGTGAAATAGAAACGAAAAACTGAAAAAAATCCAAAGATTCTCTAAATAAAAAAAAAAAAAATAGGGATCAGCCTTAACTTGGGTAATATGGGGTCTGGGAATTCGATTTATCAACCAAATTTTAGCAAATTTAATGCTCTACAACTTTCTAATGTACTATGGTGCACAAACTATGCTTAGTTTACGATATATAAGCGGAAAACTGGAAAAAGTACACCCCCCTCTCAGGGGGAGAGCAAAAACACCCCCTTAAACAAACTTTAAGTGTTTTTCGGTGTCTAGAATCAGAATTCCAGCATTAAAAATAATTTTTTTGTTGACCCGTGTAAATAAATTGATAATAACTGTTGATTAGAGAAGGCAAAAACAAAAGAGATGTTTCCATCTGTGCTGCTAGTCACTTTATTTATTTATTTATTTTTTTTTTTTTGAAAATAGAATCTGTAGCCACATGGATTTCAACTTTAGGCATTATAACTTACCTAACTTAATCTCAAATAATAACCTCATCAGTGCCCATCCCACCAGATTTTATTTTTCCCTCTCGTCTGACGAATCAAGATAAATTTCTACTCCTTTTAGGAGAGAAGTTTTATTTATTTTTTATTTGAATGTTTACAAACATCATATTTTATCTTAGATAATTTGTCTCTTAAATAATTTTATTAACTTTTTCTGTTTTAGATAAAAAAAGTTTTAACTTGATTTGTTTACTGACTTGTGAGTTCTACTTTGCTCTCTTAATTTTCTCTTTATATTGTAGCGCAGGCGTGGCCAACCCAAATGATCTTGGAGGCCACTTAAATGCGTCATAACTTCGCGGGCAGCTTAGAATATTATATAGGCCTACTTATCCCCATTTTAGATTTATATATATACCTACACTACACCATTATAAAATAAATATATTTTGTAAAAAAGTGATGTATTTTGCGGGCCGGAAAAATATTCAAGGGTGTAGCGTATCGAGTGATAAAATATTACGAGATTCGTAAATTTAAATAGTTCTTATTTAACATGTTTTTAAAACTTGAAAGTTAAAGCTTTTATTAAATGTTAGAAAAAATTAGTGAAATGGCAATTATCTATATATAATAATTGCGGAGTGTCCGTCTGTCCGTCCGTCTGTCCGTCCGTCCGTCCGTCTGTCACGCTCTGTTTGACCAACTTCCCGTTGGAATTTTGAAACGAAATTTTGCAGTCTTATAGAGGACGTTATGGAGAGTCCCGGAAAAATACTCGGGTCCCGAAATTCCTATAACTTTTCGAGTTATTAATTCTTAAAGTTACGATTTCTCCCATAGGAAATGTATAGAGAAATATTTAAGTATTCTTTGCAGTTGTGTATTCTTTGAATGTAAACAAATCCTCAAGCAGGCACTGGATTGGAATACGTAGTGATAATAATAATTTTCTTTTCATAATTAAGAAAAGGCGAGGGTCCGCCGCAGGCGGGCCTGAGCCAGCTGGTGGGGGTCCAGGGGGGCGTAGCCCCCCGCCTCTAGACGCCAGCCCGTTTCTCATAATTAAGAAAAGGCGAGGGTCCGCCGCAGGCGGGCCCGAGCCAGCAGGTGGGGGTCCAGGGGGGCGAAGCCCCCCGGCTAGACGCGGAGCCCCCGCCGAAGGCGGGCGGCGCGGCTAGTTTTCTCTATAATTCAGAAAATATTTTGAATGAAATATATAGAGAGAAAAAGTATTGCGATCATGTCAAAAATTCGATGTCGAGATTTACATGTTTTGAGGTCCGGTGAGTCCAAAAAAGTCGGTCCCTCAAATTGGTCTGTCTGTCTGTGTGTACCGATTTTTAGCTTGCAGGAATTGAGCTGCCGGATTGAAATTTTATATTTAAGTTAGGTACCCTCCCGGACACTCAAAATAAGCTTTTGAACAAAATCCGCCAAAAAGTACTAGTACTTTACTGATGTATTTTTTTTAGCTTTTTTCGATTTGTCAAACATCGCTCCACTAAAATTGTTTAAAATTCAAAAATCAATTATTTTTTAGATGCTCTTTAAAATGTATATTCTCGTTTTGTTCTTGAAGTGTTTTGAAGTACACTTTACTGATGTAGTATTTCAGATTTTTCAAATTCACTTTCCGCCTTATCCTCCCATAGGGCCAATGTTAATTTCCTATAGGGATTTGTATGTTAATTTCGATTCAAAAGGGGGTCCCCTTTGGAACTTTTTACCCATTTAAAATTTTTTTTTCCAATTCTTATGAAATTTTGTATTTATTTACGAATCTATATTGTGTATAAAATGTCCAAATATGAGATTAAAATTTTGAAAAATAACCATAGTTTATTTGAAGCAGTCAACATTTAAAATGCAAGTTTGAAACTAAGGTGCTATCGGAAACTAAATATATCTCGACACAAAAATCTGGTGTGACCAGCACGGTGCACAACTTTCTCTTACCGAAGGGTAAGAAAGTTGTGCTGTGCGCCAGCCAGTCACACCAGATTTTTCATTTCAGCCTCGCTCAGTGGGTTTTCGCTCTTTCTGTTAGAGTCTCACTATTCCAGTAAACTTGAGTTATTTTCACCATCTTTATTAATTAAAAAGGGGCGGATCCATGGGGCATTTGATAATAACTCTATATTCACTATAGATTTGTCGAGAAAATAAGGTTGATTTTATTCGAAAAATCTTCGCAAGCCCTCCTTTGAAATGCAAATATATGCTACACTTTCTGTACTTCTTCATTGTCAGTATGCCACCACACTTCCCTATTAATATTATATTATTTCTTATAGACTACCAAACAATATTTATGATATTTATTTAGTTCAAATTTCTTTTAGATCTTTATTTTTGTAAAATAAAGGAAAAAAAAAAACATTTGGAGGCGTATTTACGTCATTAGGCATTACGGCTGGGGCTATCAGTTGTGCGGCCGGCGACCCGATAGCCCCAGTTGCTTCGAAGGTCACTAACTACTCTCTCTCCCCTCTCTCTCTCTCTCTCTGTGTGTTTCTTTTTCTCTAAATATGCTGATATTTCATACTCCTTGTTGGCTTTGAGGCAGGCCATCGACACCTTCGGGCCCTAGGTGTCTGTCTGTCTGTCTGTCTGTCACTAACAATTCAATTATTGCTCCATTTAATTGCCATCTATTAAGAGTAACTTTTATAGTTACTTCAAAATAGTTATCATAGGCAAGACGTCAAACAAATCCTTAACATTTACACACATCGTATTACTTTCTCGTACCCTATATATGAAATATATAGAGAGAGAAAGTATTGCTTTTTTGTTATAATTAATTGATCTGTTAAACGTTTTCTAGAATGGAGCAAATAAGGATCAGGGCACCCGGTTTGGGCTGGGAATCGAATCTTGGTTTGACGTGACGTCTTACAAATCATGTGTGTATAGTGGCCTGTTAGGAGGCATGCACGGAAAAGTTTATTGGCTTGAATAACTCCTCTGTCTTAAGAGGTATAATTATGGCGAATATACGGTTAGAGTGAATGGGTTTTTTCAGCTAAAGATTCCATTTATTTTTTTCCTATCATTTCATTTTACCGCACGGCGGTAAATTCTAATTTGAAAGTTTAAACCCCTTTAGATTCCGAACGGCTAATCTGATCAGACTAAATGGGATGTCATTTGGTGCAGAAAGAAAAACTCTAATAGAATGAATAAAAATATCCCGAGTAACTAACTCCAAAATCAATTATTTTTTTCACAAAACCTAATTTTTAAGCAAAAGTCGCTCTTAATGGATAAAAATTTGGCCACACCTGTCATATATTGTTACTATGAAAATGTTTGAACATGTTTATTAATGAGAACAAAGTACGAGTAAAAAAGAAACAATACTTTCTCTCTATATATTTCCATATATGTAAGAGAAAGTCAG
>JAKCPI010013247.1:0-10819 GCA_023213315.1 Euborellia annulipes | reverse complement strand
CGAGCCAGCAGGTGGGGTCCAGGGGGCGAAGCCCCCCGGCTAGACGCGGAGCCCCCGCCGAAGGCGGGCGGCGCGGCTAGTTTTCTCTATAATTCAGAAAATATTTTGAATGAAATATATAGAGAGAAAAAGTATTGCGATCATGTCAAAAATTCGATGTCGAGATTTACATGTTTTGAGGTCCGGTGAGTCCAAAAAAGTCGGTCCCTCAAATTGGTCTGTCTGTCTGTGTGTACCGATTTTTAGCTTGCAGGAATTGAGCTGCCGGATTGAAATTTTATATTTAAGTTAGGTACCCTTCCGGACACTCAAAATAAGCTTTTGAACAAAATCCGCCAAAAAGTACTAGTACTTTACTGATGTATTTTTTTTTAGCTTTTTTCGATTTGTCAAACATCGCTCCACTAAAATTGTTTAAAATTCAAAAATCATTTATTTTTTAGATGCTCTTTAAAATGTATATTCTCGTTTTGCCCTTGAAGTGTTTTGAAGTACACTTTACTGATGTAGTATTTCAGATTTTTCAAATTCACTTTCCGGCTCATCCTTCCATAGGGCCAATGTTAAATCCCTATGGGGATTTGTATGTTAATTTCGATTCAAAAGGGGGTCCCCGAACTTTTTACCCATTTAAAAAAAAATTTTTCCAATTCTTATGAAATTTTGTATTTATTTAGGATTCTATATTGTGTATAAAATGTCCAAATATGAGATTAAAATTTTGAAAAATAACCATAGTTTATTTGAAGCAGTCAACATTTAAAAATGCAAGTTTGAAACTAAGGTGCTATCGGAAACTAAATATATCTCGACACAAAAATCCGGTGTGACTCAGCACGGTGCACAACTTTCTCTTACCGAAGGGTAAGTGTGCTGTGCGCCAGCCAGTCACACCAGATTTTTCATCTCAGCCTCGCTCAGTGGTTTTCGCTCTTTCTGTTAGAGTCTCACTATTCCAGTAAACTTGAGTTATTTTCACCATCTTTATTTAATTAAAAAGGGGGCGGATCCATGGGGCATTTGAATAAAAAAAATAAACTTTCTCACTATAGAATTGTCGAGAATATTATATAATGTTGATTTTATTCGAAAAATCTTCGCAAGCCCTCCTTTGAAATGCAAATATATGCTACACTTTCTGTACTTCTTCATTGTCAGTATGCCACCACACTTCCCTATTAATATTATATTATTTCTTATAGACTACCAAACAATATTTATGATATTTATTTAGTTCAAATTTCTTTAGATCTTTATTTTTGTAAAATAAAGGAAAAAAAAACATTTGGAGGCGTATTTACGTCATTAGGCATTACGGCTGGGGCTATCAGTTGTGCGGCCGGCGACCCGATAGCCCCAGTTGCTTCGAAGGTCACTAACTACTCTCTCTCCTCTCTCTCTCTCTCTGTGTGTTTCTTTTTCTCTAAATATGCTGATATTTCATACTCCTTGTTGGCTTTGAGGGAGGCCATCGACACCTTCGGGCCCCAGGTGTCTGTCTGTCTGTCTGTCCACTAACAATTCAATTATTGCTCCATTTAATTGCCATCTATTAAGAGTAACTTATATAGTTACTTCAAAATAGTTATCATAGGCAAGACATCAAACAAATCCTTAACATTTACACACATCGTATTTTTTGTTATAATTAATTGATCTGTTAAACGTTTTCTAGAATGGAGCAAATGGGGATCAGGGCACCCGGTTTGGGCTGGGAATCGAATCTTGGTTTGACGTGACGTCTTACAAATCATGTGTGTATAGTGGCCTGTTAGGAGGCATGCACGGAAAAGTTTATCGGCTTGAATAACTCCTCTGTCTTAAGAGGTATAATTATGGCGAATATACGGTTAGAGAGAATGGGTTTTTCAGCTAAAGATTTCACCATTTATTTTTTTCCTATCATTTTATTTTACCGCGCTGCGGTAAATTCTAATTTGAAAGTTTAAACCCCTCTAGATTCCGAACGGCTAATCAGGATCACACTAAATGGGATGTCATTTGGTGCAGAAAGAAAAACTCCTAATAGAATGAATAAAAATATCCCGAGTAACTAACTCCAAAATTAATTATTTTTTTCACAAAACCTCATTTTTTAAGCAAAAGTCGCTCTTAATGGATAAAAGTTTGGCCACACCTGTCATATATTGTTACTATGAAAATGTATGAACATGTTTGTTAATGGGAACAAAGTACGAGTAAAAAAAACATTACTTTCTCTCTATATATTTCCATATATGTAAGAGAAAGTCAAGCAAAAGAGTGTCAGTTACCACCGCTGTGTAGAAACACAGCCAACACCTAATTTTTTTTACTTTCTCTTACCTATGTATATTAGGGGTATGACTTTTGACAACCTTGTATCCCTGTATCATTACTTGATGAACTTTTACTTTTAGATTAAATAAAATCTTACTTTCAAGGTGATTTGATAAAAAAACGTCACGCAAAAAATAAATACAAATTTGTTCCCAAGCTTTTTAGAGTCACTTAAAGAGGGTCATTAAAGACCCAAGGAAGTCAAATATTCTAGATAATGCCATTAGTGAGGATGAATCTCAGTGGGAGATTGTTCTTGTTGAGGGAGGGTTGTACAATTCTTCCTTAACTTTGATTGCTCCCCTCTTGGGCGTAACTAGGGGCCTCCCCCAGAAAGCTCCCCGACCCAAGAAAATTGAGACAATATGGGGTCTTCCAGGCCCCTCGGAGAATGGCTGGTCCCATGCCCCCCCCCCCCCCCACCAGCCAAATTTCCTAGTTACCCCATATGCAAACGTGAGGGAAACATATCCTCTTATTTTGTTATAAATTTGTGCTATTATTTGTGTATTCACTTTTGATTTTAATCATATAGGCTTAACTAGAAAATACAAATAATGAATAATTCTTTATTGCTGAATTGGCTTTTCTTGATTATTCAAGACAAAAGTTTGCAAACGTTCGCAATATATACGATATAAAAGTAGGAAGAGAAGAGTTTCTCCTATATTTAAATATGTCAACGAATATTTAAAAATACTTTCTCTCTATATATTTCATATATAAGAGAAGAGAAAGTAAAAAAAGCATAAAATGATCATGCCAATCAATGATTTCTTTAGCATAATAATGATTTCTGTTTTTTTTCCTACTTAGGGGTCAAGAATTTTTGAGTAGTATACAAACAAAATGTAAATTTATTCAATGAATAATTTATTCCTTTTCTTATTCATTTAATTAAAAAGAAATTAATTTCAAATCCTACACATCCAAAGTTATCAACATGCGTTGATATAATTTCAAAATATTTTTATTTTATTATATAAACATAATAATAATAATTATTATTATAGAAATCTCTTAATGACAAATATATAAACAGACAAAAAAAAAATAAGCTGTATTAATAATACATCTGTATGGATTTATAGGAACAAAAAAATTCATAAATTTAACCATACCACGAATGTGTGGTTTGTATTATTATTATTATGGGAGTTTTTAATTATAGACCCCATTTGTATCAATTATTTATTAAAAATACTGTACAACGTTTCGACTCTGCAGTCGTTTTCAAGTACTGTGCACTTAATCCGACTCAAGTGAACTGAAGTGACTGCAAACAAGCAGTCGAAACGTTGTATAGTAGTTACAGTACATTTTTAATAAATAATTAATACAATTGTGGCTTATAATTAAAAACTCCCATAATAATAATGACTATAACACTAGACAAAATATTTTTAGATATTCAATATTTTTGCTCCAAAAGCTCTTCTCTCCTGGAGATTTTATTAATATTTTAAGCGAGAGATACAAATAAAATTAATCTCAATATTAATATAAACCTGGAAGAAATGTAGGACATATAGACCCGCTGGTACTTCGATAGAAAAATTAAGATTTCCCAGAAAATAATGGAGATACATCCTGCAGTGGCGTAGCGATGGGGAAATTTGGACTCGAAGAATAGAGCAGGCAGGCTTGCGATCTTTTTTAGTTATTAACTACATTTCTGTATTAATTATTTATTAAAAATCCCCCCCCCCCCCCCCCCTAATATATAAATACTATATAAATAAATATTTATTAATTCATATACCCGAAAGGGGTAAGGGTGTGCCGCCGGGAGTTAAACCACGGATCTTCTAATTTGTACTCGGAGTGCCCTTACCACTAGACCACAGCACGACATTCGGGTATATGAACTCACTTGAAAAGCAATTTGAGTCAGCAGAAGAAATGGAGCCAAATTCGGCCCCAATAAGGCAAGGGCACTCCGAGTACAAATTGGAGGATCCGTGGTTCGACTCCCGGGGGAACATCCTTATTTTTTCGGGTATATGAATTAATAAATATTTAATTATATAAATTTCCGTTTCGCGGCTCACATACGCGATATATATAATATCTTAAGTATTATATGTAATTTCGTATTTATATAAATACTGTACAACGTTTCGACTGCTTATCCTGCAGCCGTTATCAAGTACTAGTAATAGTAATTTACTTCATTTGAATACGAAATGGTATAAATAAAAATGCCTGGACCCCAATATAATAGATCGTAATTAATAAACATGTTTTAAAGTCTAATTGGCCGAAAAAACTAAAAAAAAAAATTTCCAATTATTATTGATACTCTTTCCTGAGGAAGGAAACGAGAACACACCCAGTCCTTGACACAAATGACAAAGATCATTTTTAGTGCCTGTATATAGGTACACGTACGTAGAGCAGCAAAGCAAAGCAGAGTGTGAAAATAATTGAAAGAAATCTATGAGAGGCTTTTGAAGTCCCGGAGTCCATTTTTCGAAAATAAATGAAATTAGGTAGTTCGAATAATATTTGTTATTAGAGGTCAAAATATTACTATTTATTTTTCTGGATTTAAATATTTATCGCAGTACCTGGATGCGAAACGACTTGGGAATTGAGAGATGGATTGAATAAATACTCCAACATTTTTGCACCATCCTGGCTAAGAAACAGACAAAAATTGTTTGTATTTGAAGATACGTTAACGTTTATTTCAAATGCAAGTGATTTAATACCCCGGGGTCTGCTGGGCTCCGCCCGTTAAAACATTTTTCTCATTACACTACTCGGCTTGAAAAAAAGCCCCGAGATAATTCCTTCAGATTCTTAAGTGAAATGACCTCCTGAATCCAAATATGACCTCCGTTTTCCCCCACCACTTACCGTTTTCGGGGGACAGCCCCCTACTTATTTCCACCCCTTTCCGTTAATTATAGGGCCACGAATTAAATTTGAAGGGATGAAAAAGAATATTTTGGCCTTAACATTTCTTCAGAAGAGGAGTCCAGCTTCCAGGGTTTTTCCAGCTAACAAACCCCCCTCACCCTTCCGTAAGCATTCCTCAACGTTCAAAAACACGTTCTAAGGGGGGATGTGGGGGAGGATTTTGTTCCTTAAATTGCAAAAATTATCGATTTTTAATTTTTTCTGTTATTTTCGCAATTTTTTCCAGATAACAGACCTCCCTCATCCTTCCTTAAACATTCCTCAACAAAAATAAAATAGAGAGGATAAAGCGAGTCAAGTGTAAGCGAGTCCTAAGCCCTGGCAAGGAGATGTAAGATTGACAGCTCCACGCTGCACAGTCGGTCGAATTCGCAAATATGAGGCTATTACTATCTGTTTGGCTGATCTTTACAAATTTAAAATTATATATACAAAGACGTTAAAGTCTTTCAACATTTGCGAATTGGACCAACTGTGCAGCGAGGAGCTGTGAATCTTACATCTTCTTGCGAGGGCTTCGGAATCGTTCACACCTCTCCCGCTTTATCCCCTCCTCTCTATTTTATTTTTGTTGACTGATGTTTAAGGAAGGATGAGGGAGGTCTGTTAGCTAGGATATGTAGAAGAGCAGTGAAAAAAAACTGCAAAAAAAAAAAAATGGAAAAAATCGATAAATTTTAATGATTTTTTTTGCAATTTGAGGAACAAAATCCACCCCCCACATCCCCCCTTGCAACCAAATATTCGTGTTTTTGAACTTTTCACCTCTCTAAACCTTCTGAAAAAATATTAAGACTAACATATTCCTTTTCATCCCTCCAAATTTAATTAATTACCCTAAAATTAACGAAAAGGGTTGGAAATAAGTAGGGGGCTGTCCCCCGAAAACGGTACGTGATGGGGTAAAATGGAGGTCATATTTGGATTCAGGAGGACATTTTACTTAAGAATCTGAAGGAATTATCTCGGGGCTCGAAAATAAATATTCATTTTGCCGAGTAGCGTTATTCCCCATGAATAATATTTTATGCTATTAAACGAGCAATGTACATTTATTAATTTGTAAGCACATGAGCTCCCGAAAACGGCTCTAACGATTTTTTTCAAATTTCAAATATATACTATTTCTAGTATCAATGTGAAAATGCGCTAGGTCTCATATTTGGGAAAATTCGGGTACTAGTACTTTAGTGATGTACTTTTTTATTAGTTTTCCTAAATTTTATCAAAAGAAAAAATCACCAAGAATATTATTTGCCAAAAAAAAAATAAAATTCATTTCTCTAGAATAAATAAATACAAATAAGAAACACCCGAAATGATGTACAAATCAGCCAACCCCTAACGATCGTGGATGCCTGATTGATTATTATTATGATAAGATACGAAGGTGAGATTTCTAAAAGAAGCCTTGAGGGTGGTCTGGGGGAGGGGGCGGGGAGAGGGGGAAGGGTCTTTAACAGGGTGTGTTGACACTTACCTGAACAACTACCGCGTCAAGAACATGTTCATGCTCGGCCATGCTGCCGTCAACTGACGGCTCTCTCTCCCTCTACCCGCCATTGGGACTCAAATGGGCGGAGCCTGCGCCCATTGGCTGCCTCAAGCTCCGCCCCCTTTCATCTCGTAATCACGAGTGAAAGAAATTCCAATGACGTAGAATAGGTAGAAAAAGGAATATAAACAAACTCATAGATTCTATTAGGACAAATTAAATCATACATGACAAACAAATGATGCAACATCAAATGACATAGTTTAAAAAATAATTTTTTATTTTTATTAATTTGTCTGCATTAAATGCAATATCGGTTTTACCAAGTAGCGATTCCAGGTGGGGGCGAAGGGGAGCGCTCGCCTCCCCCCTGACCCAGCCCTCGATAAAAAAAATGTCCACCCCACCACCCAAAAACCCCTCGGAACCCCCCCTTGCCCCGATACCTACATCGGCGCCCTAGCGCATCCGGCTTTTTTTGAAATTTCATAATAAATTCATTTTATACCACAAATCCGGAGAAAAATTACAAAAAAAAAAATGCTCGAACGAAAATGACGCCCCTGATTTTTTCTTCCTCCGCCTTTAAAGACTAGTTACGCCGCTGGTTTTTCCATAGGCGGGGGGAGGGGGGAGAGATAGGGCGCCCCCATGGAATGGGAAGGCAAGAGAATTATAAATTTGGCCCCAAATGGCAACTATTTTATCTTCGAGAGGGTTGCAGCTATTTTTGTTCTACTTGCTATCGGCGCAAGGGTGGAACAAGAGAGGGGGTAAAGGGGGTAATCCCCCCCCCCCCGAGATTTGAGAAAAATATTTTTATTTTTTTGAAAAACAATTGTATTTTTAATATAAAATTTTAAAAACTAATACTTTAAAAATTTGATGTTAACTAGTTGTTTCTTGATGGCTGGATATTATGATATGAGGATGTGGCATAAGGGCAGCCAAGGCGAAAAATAAAATAAAAAATCTATTTTTTTTTTGACGTTTTCGACCTAGGAATAGTAAAGAGAGTTTTCAAGAAAATATAAATTGGTAAAAACGTTGCTACACTGCCATGTCAACTAACCTGACAACTTGAAATCATTTTTGTCCTGATGAAGAGTGCAATCGGCACTCGAAACGTCGACAAAAAAATGGATTTTTATTTTATTTTTCGCCTTGGCTGAATATATTCTGGTAAACAACTACCGAATGCATCTTTAAATTACCGATAATAACAAAAAACTGTGTGCTGTGCGACCAGTCACACCAGATTACCTTCCCTCCCCCCCCAGAAACTCTTCTGGATCCGCCACTGTATCGGCGTCGATTGCATTTGATTGGGGTTTGGTAGAAGACTACTAAGATAATAACCACTTTTTAACCGCCTGTTGATTCTTCCTTTGTTTACATCTTCATTTTTTACATTTTCTCTTCTTTATTGACTAAAACTATTCAATTTTCTTTTTTAGTACACCACAACTTTTTATTTCTAATCATTCTCTATTCATCAATTTTTTCAATTCCATATAGTTTTTTTTTAAAAATGTTCCCTACCACAATTTTTTCCATTTGTTTACATTTGAATCTTTTGTTTACGTTCATCAAAATCAAAACAAAGGGGGACATTTTTTTCTTAAATATGGAGAAATAACCTCTTTTAACCTCTCATTTTTTTGACAGATGACACTTTTGACTTTTTTGGCGCCATCACCATCAACATACAACAGACTTTTTTGTGAATTTTTTGATTTTTCATTGTTTTCTCTTTGGCAATGAAACTAAACGAACAGCGAGGGTTCGCCGCAGGCGAACCGGAGCGTTAGACTTTTTTGTGAATTTTTTGATTTTTCATTGTTTTCTCTTTGGCAATGAAACTAAACGAACAGCGAGGGTTCGCCGCAGGCGAACCGGAGCGTTAGACTTTTTTGTGAATTTTTTGATTTTTCATTGTTTTCTCTTTGGCAATGAAACTAAACGAACAGCGAGGGTCGCCGCAGGCGAACCGGAGCGTTAGACTTTTTTTGTGAATTTTTTGATTTTTCATTGTTTTCTCTTTGGCAATGAAACTAAACGAACAGCGAGGGTTCGCCGCAGGCGAACCGGAGCGTAAAAGTTTTTTGTGAATTTTTTGATTTTTCATTGTTTTCTCTTTGGCAATGAAACTAAACGAACAGCGAGGGTTCGCCGCAGGCGAACCGGAGCGTTAGACTTTTTTGTGAATTTTTTGATTTTTCATTGTTTTCTCTTTGGCAATGAAACTAAACGAACAGCGAGGGTTCGCCGCAGGCGAACCGGAGCGTTAGACTTTTTTGTGAATTTTTTGATTTTTCATTGTTTTCTCTTTGGCAATGAAACTAAACGAACAGCGAGGGTTCGCCGCAGGCAACCGGAGCGTAAAAGTTTTTTGTGAATTTTTTGATTTTTCATTGTTTTCTCTTTGGCAATGAAACTAAACGAACAGCGAGGGTTCGCCGCAGGCGAACCGGAGCGTAAAAAATTTTTGTGGAACTTTAAGTCACAAAAGAAGACGTTAAATCACAAAAGAAGACGTTAAGTCATAAAACAAGACGTTAAGTCACAAAAGAAGACGTTAAGTCATAAAAAAACACGGGGGGTCTGGGGGGCCATGCCCCCCAGTCGAAGTCTGGGGGCAAAGCCCCCAGCTACTTACAAGGAGCGGTAAACAACTACCGAATGCATCTTTAAATTACCGATAATAACAAAAAACTGTGTGCTGTGCGACCAGTCACACCAGATTACCTTCCCCCCCCCCCCAGAAACTCTTCTGGATCCGCCACTGTATCGGCGTCGATTGCATTTGATTGGGGTTTGGAAAATATTCTCCCTCTCAGATGATTGGATTTATAGACAGCCTGTTAACTAAATGTTTAACCTATATTCGAATGCATTTTAAATTTGCAAACCTTTGCAATCATACTAGCACAAAGAATTAGATTTTTTTTTTTTTAATTTTATTTGAATAAGCATATCTTAAAAATATTAATTACTTTCTCTTTCTGTTTTCTTTCAAGTGTGTCGCTTGCTTCTATTTTCGTCTCTCTTACTATTTGAAATACTTTGCCCTTATAAGGGAAATATTTAATAGTATACTAGGCCTATTATATAAGCTACGAGCATTTTTCTTCTATCAAAGATAATATTAATAAAAGAATTTCAACTGTGGTTTATTTGTAAAGATTATAACGTTTCGGTCACTCATTCTGTGGCCTTCTTCAGGTACAAGAATACAAAGATTATTACATCTGTAACATCATCAATACATAATTTTAAATGAAATTGTCACAGATGTAATAACTTTTGTAATCTTAACTAAATTGTGCCTGAAGAAGGCCACAGAATGACTGGCCGAAACGTTGTAATATTTTCAAATAAAACACAGCTAGAGCGAAAAACAAATTCTTTTTATTAAATGCTTTTATTTAACTTACTATTTCAAGGTCATCAACTTTTAGTCTTTGCTTAAGGCACTTTCCGATGAGCTTTAGTTTTGAAATTTGATTTTTATCGTTTATTACTTTCTCGTACCCTATATATGAAATATATAGAGAGAGAAAGTATTGCGATCATGTCAAAAATTCGATGTCGAGATTTTGATGGATTTACATGTTTTGAAGTCCCCTGAGTCCAAAAAGTGGGTCCCGCAAATTGGTCTGTGTGTGTGTGTGTCTGTGTGTCTGTGTGTGTGTAACGATTTTTTTAGCATGAAGGAATTGAGCTACCGGATTGAAATTTTATATTTAACTTAGGTACCTTTGAAGAATCTCAAAATAAGCTTTTGAACAAAATCGGCCAAAAAGTAGCTAGTACTTTACTGATGTACTTTTTCAGTTTTTTTCGATTTTCTCAAAATTCCCTCCAAGGATTTTTTTTTAAAATTCATAAATCAATTATTTTTTTAGATGCTCTTTAAAATGTATATTCTCATTTTGCCGTTGAAATCTTCTGAAGACCACTTTACTCTTGTTCTTCATAGGAAAGATAGAACTGGTTGCCATGGTAACGGAATTTAAATCTTTTTCTTTTTATTAGATTAAAAATCAATTATTATTTAAATTCCCATTTATTTTTATT
>JAKCPI010013246.1:0-13037 GCA_023213315.1 Euborellia annulipes | reverse complement strand
CTTTTGTACTTCATAGGAAAGATAGGAGAAATTGTTGCCATGGTAACAAAATATAAATATTTTTTCCATCTTTATAAATTTTACATCTTGAATTCTAAAATACCGGCGGAAACTAAATATATGTCGACACAAAAAATCTGGTTTGAATAGGACCTATCCAAAGTTTTTGACCTCGAGGACCATGTGCTAACTTGAGGGGCGGCGGGAAGAGGACTTGCAAAAACCTCAAAATTTTAGAACTTTTTCCAGTTTTTATTTTGTTTTATATCTCGTAAACTAAGCATATTTTGTGCACCATAGTACAATACAAAGTTGTAGAGTATTAAATTTGCTAAAATTTGGTTGATAAAACGAATATGTAGTCCCAATATTAACCGAGATACGGCCGATCAAAGTTAGACCAAGTTTTTCGAAATGTAAAACAAATAGAAAATTCGTTCGGCCTTATCTCGGTTAATATTGAGTTGACAAATTCGAGTTATCAACCAAATTTTAACAAATTTAATGCTCTACAACTTTCTAATGTACTATGGTGCACAAACTATGCTTAGATTACGATATATAAGCGGAAAACTGGAAAAAGTACACCCCCCTCTCAGGGGGAGCAAAAACACCCCCTTAAACAAAACTTTAAGTGTTTTTCGGTGTCTAGAATCAGAATTCCAGCATTAAAAATAATTCTTTTTGTTGACCTGTGTAAATAAATTGATAGTGACTGTTGATTACGAGAAGGCAAAAACAAAAGAGATGTTTCCACCTGTGCTGCTAGTCACTTTATTTATTTATTATTTTTTTTTTGAAAATAGAATCTTGTAGCCACATGGATTTCAACTTTAGGCATTATAACTTACCTAACTTAATCTCAAATAATTTCCTCATCTGTGCCCATCCCACCAGATTTTATTTTTCCCTCTCGTCTGACGAATCGATAAATTTCTACTCCTTTCAGAGAGAAGTTTTATTTATTTTTTATTTGAATGTTTACAAACATCATATTTTTATCTTAGATAATTTGTCTCTTTTAAATAATTTTATTAACTTTTTTTCTGTTTTAGATAAAAAAAGTTTTAAGTTGATTTGTTTACTGAGTTCTACTTTGCTCTCTTAATTTTCTCTTTATATTGTAGCGCAGGCGTACCAACCCAAATGATCTTGAGGCCACTTTAAATGCGTCATAACTCCGCGGGCAGCTTATAATATTATATAGGCCTACTTATCCCCATTTTAGATTTATATATGGGGCATTCCACGCCAACTCGACCACTTTTGAACCCGACCATTTTTGATTTTGGCTGAAACTTTGTCATCTTTTGTACCCTATTGAAAACGTGTCTGAGAATTTTTCTGTGATTTTTCGGACCCAGCCAAAAAAAAGTTATAGCATTTTCAAAAAACATCGATTTTTTTTTTTTAAAATAACCGTAAGAAAACTGTCAAAAATTAACTTATCGGGACGTTTTTTTTTTTGAAATTTTTGTCTTTAAATGTACTTTTCAGAAAAAAATATGACAAAATTTTACAGATTCATCTTGAACGTTTCTTTTGACATTTTAGGAAAAAAAACAAAATTTTCGGGATGAATGACACTTTTTTTTTTTAATTTTTTTTTTTACTTAAACACTTTGATTTTTTCTACAAATGCTCAGGAAATTTCAGAGTGGGATTATTTCGCGTTCTATTTTTTTTTTTATTTTTGAAAAAAAAAATTTTTTTCTCTGCTTATTTATCATGACGGTGCTCTTAAATTCTTCCAGGATTGACTGAGATTCTAGAAGAATTGAAGAAAAATATCATCTATGGTTAGAAGGTGATGAAATCGAGAAAATTCCATTTATCCTGAAAAAATTAGAAATTAGTTGTGTATTCAACTACTGAAGAATTTGAAGCGTCAAGTAAAAAGCTTAGAAACATGGGCGTAACTAGGGGTGCCGAGGGGCCTGGCCCTCCCCAGAAAGCTCTCCTTGCCCCAAGAAAAATTGGAAGGGGGCCATGGGACCAGCCATCTTCCAGTGGGCCTGGAAGCCCCATATTTTCTCAATTTTTGTAGGGCAAGGAGCTTTTGCAATTTTATTACGCCCAGGTGTCTAAGCTTTTTACTTGACGCTTCCAAATACTTCAGTAGTTGAATACACAACTAACTTCTAATTTTTTCAGGATAAATGTAGATTTTCTCGATTTTCATCACCCCTAACTATTATTTTATTATTTTCTTCAATTTTCTCCAAAGGTCTGGTCAATCCTGGAAGAATTTAAGAGCACCATCATGATAAAATAAGCGGAGAAAAAAAATTTTTTTTTTCAAAAATAAAAAAAAATAGAACGCGAAATAATCCCACTCTGAAATTCAGAGCATTTGAGAAAAAATCAGAGTTTCTAATAAAAAAAAAATTAAAAAAAAAGTGTCCATTCATCCCGAAACTTTGTTTTTTCACTAAAATGTCAAAAAAAAAAACGTTCAAGATGAATCTGCCAAAAAAATTTTTTGTCATATTATTTCTGAAAAACATTTAAACCTGGGGGGCGGTGGTGAAAGCACATTTAAAGACAAAATTTCAAAAAAAAAAACGTCCCGATAAGTTAATTTTTGACGGTTTTACGGTTATTTAAAAAAAAAAATCGATATTTTTACGAAAATGCTATAACTTTTTTTGGCTGGGTCCGAAAAATCTGAAAAAATTCTCAGACACGTTTTCAATAGGGACAAAAAGATGACAAAGTTTCAGCCAAATCAAAAATGGTCGGGTTCAAAAGTGGTCGAGTTGGCGTGGAATGCCCCATATATACCTACACTACACCAATATAAATAATAAAATATATTTTGTAAAAAAAGTGATGTATTTTGCGGGCCGGAAAAATATTCAAGGGACGTCAATTTGACGTCACTGCAATTTGAGCCAGTAGTGTTTGCACTCACGAGACGTGCAGGCAGCGAAGCCGAAGCTTGTTCGTCTGTTTGAATAAAACGTAAGCTGTCAAATTCAAATAACCTCACTTTTTGGTTAAAGTCAGCCATGTTGGATGACTTGAAAAATCCGACTCTGTGATTGGTCCACGCATGCGTTTGGAAAGATTGCATGCGAAAAAATAGAACAGGCTCTATTAGCCAAAATCGCATGCAATCAGTCGCTAGGGTCATAAATGACGTCGTAACGCATGCGATATGGCAAAACCCCTCCGTGTGAAGTGGCCTTAAACATTGGGCATTCGAAGAAAAGGTGGCACAAATTTTCCTTCACAAACATATTGCAAATTGTGCATATCTCATTCTGATCGACCACATAGCCAGTCCCTCCAACCCACACCCTGAGACGATCCCCTGCTAGCCAATCTCAGCTGAGCAGCCACCCCCTTATATAGTTCAATGGAGAGGCAAGGTCCAAGTAACCCTGGCGAAGCCTTTTATTCGTTATGCCTCGGAAGTATGGGCGATCCGATATGTCGATGAACTGGAAGCAATAAATGTTCAGTTCATCAAAAAAAATTCTACGGAGCCCCAGAAACACCCCGAACCATTACGTCAGAAGTGGAAGTCGGAAGAAGTCCCATCCTCACTAGCTGTAGCCAGAAGAATGTTCCATTGGTGGATGAAAATTCTGAAAATGGAGGGGTCGCGGCTTCCTAGGCAGTGCTTTGAGGAGCTCTCAAAAATCGACTCCCTCCAAAACAATAAAATAGAATGGAACTGCGTAATCTAGCTTAAAGACCTGCTTCGTCGTACGGGGAAGTTGGAAATTTGGTTTGGGAGCTCAGAAAATATTAAAGAACACATACCCACAATGCTAAAAAAACCTAGAGAGTCAGCTTCTATTAAATGATGAATCAAGAGTGAGGGAATCAAAATTCAACGAATATTATAAAAGTGTTTTGAAGTACACTTTACTGATGTAGTATTTCAGATTTTTCAAATTCATTTTCCGGCTCTTCGTTCCATAGAACCAATGTTAAATCCCCATTTGAGGGATTTGTATGTTAATTTCGATTCAAAAGGGTGGTACCCTTTGGAACGTTTTATACATTTAAAAGAAAATTTTCCAATTCTTATGAAATTTTGTATTTATTTACGATTCTTTTTTTTTTTTTTTTTTTTTTTTAAACATTCACACTTTTTTCTCATTCACCTCACACTCACACACACATTCACACAGTCTTTTCGGCAACTCAGGCCATATAAGACTTTTTACGATATCCGTTATTAATAAATATACATATAGGGTCCAGGCATTCTTATTTAAGCCATCTGGTATCCAATTGGCTTAAATAAAATCATCGGACTGCCTGGGGGTCCGAACCCGCGACGTTTGGTATATGAGGTTAGCACGCTAACCTCTACGCCTCCGAGGGCATTTACGATTCTATATTGTGTATAAAATATCCAAATATAAGATTAAAATTTTGAAAAATAACCATAGTTTATTTGAAGCAGTCAACATTTAAAATGCAAGTTTGAAACTAAGGTGCTATGGGAAACTAAATATATCTCGACACAAAAAATCTGGTGTGACCAGCACGGTGCTCAACTTTCTCTTACCGAAGGGTAAGGAAAGTTGTGTGCTGTGCGCCAGTCACCCCAGATTTTTAAGTTTTTAAAACTAAATTATTTTATTTATATTGTTACAGTTGGGGATGGTTTCTACTTCTACTTCAGCTCCGTCAGCCTAGAGAAGTTGAAACGTCACCTGCAACCGCGCCCCTTCATTTCTCGTTGTGGTGAGTCCATTTTATTTTCATTTTAATATATCGGTATAAGCTTATTGATCAATTAATCTCACGAGAATAAATGTTGGATTATGATCTTGCTTTTCTGTGGATCTTAATTGTGCGGTATTCATTTTCCTCCATGTGGGATTAAATTAAATACACACTGCAATACTGTATGTTTAAATTAGTATATAATAATAGCGGGGTAGAAGGGTAAGTGTGCTGTGCGCCAGTCACACCAGATTTTCATTTCAGCCTCGCTCAGTGGTTTTCGCTCTTTCTGTTTAGAGTCTCACTATTCCAGTAAACTTGAGTTATTTTCACCATCTTTATTTAATTAAAAAGTGGCGGATCCGTGGGGCATTTGAATAAAAAAATAAACTTTCTCACTATAGAATTGTCGAGAATATTATATAATGTTGATTTTATTCGAAAAATCTTCGCAAACCCTCCTTTGAAATGCAAATATATGCTACACTTTCTGTACTTCTCGGTCTCCTATTCATTATCAGTATGCCACCTCACTTCTCTAATAATATTATATTATTTCTTATAGACTACCAAACAATATTTATGATATTTATTTAGTTCAAATTTCTTTAGATCTTTATTTTTGTAAAATAAAGGAAAAAAAAAACATTTGGAGGCGTATTTACGTCATTAGGCATTACGGCTGGGGCTATCAGTTGTGCGGGCCGGCGACCCGATAGCCCCAGTTGCTTCGAAGGTCACTAACTACTCTCTCCTCCTCTCTCTCTCTCTCTCTCTGTGTGTTTCTTTTCTCTCTAAATATGCTGATATTTCATACTCCTTGTTGGCTTTGAGGCAGGCCATCGACACCTTCGGACCCCAGGTGTCTGTCTGTCTGTCGCACTAACAATTCAGTTATTGCTCCATTTAATTGCCATCTATTAAGAGTAACTTTTATAGTTACTTCAAAATAGTTATCATAGGCAAAACATCAAACAAATCCTTTACTAGCTGCTTGCTCATTTATTCTTCCTATTCCATTATCAACACTCAGCTATATACCTCCTTCAAATAAATCCTTTACATTTACACACATCGAATTTTTTGATATAATTAATTGATCTGTTAAACGTTTTCTAGAATGGAGCAAATGAGGATCAGGGCACCCGGTTTGGGCTGGGAATCGAATCTTGGTTTGACGTGACGTCTTACAAATCATGTGTGTATAGTGGCCTGCTAGGGAGGCATGCACGAAAAAGTTTATCGGCTTGAATAACTCCTCTGTCTTAAGAGGTATAATTATGGCGAATATACGGTTAGAGAGAATGGGTTTTTCAGCTAAAGATTTCACCATTTACTTTTTTCCTATCATTTTATTTTACCGCGCTGCGGTAAATTCTAATTTGAAAGTTTAAACCTTTATAGATTCTGAACGGCTAATCAGATCACACTAAATGGGATGTCATTTGGTGCAGAAAGAAAACCTCTAATAGAATGAATAAAAATATCCCGAGTAACTAACTCCAAAATTAATTATTTTTTTCACAAAACCTCATTTTTTAAGCAAAAGTCGCTCTTAATGGATAAAAATTTGGCCACACCTGTCATATATTGTTACTATGAAAATGTTTGAACATATTTGTTAATGAGAACAAAGTACGAGTAAAAGAAACAATACTTTCTCTCTATATATTTCAATATAGGTAAGAGAAAGTCAAGCAAAAGACGCTGTCACGTTAAAAAGCCACCGGCTGTGTAGAAGACACAGCCAACACCTAATTTTTTTTACTTTCTCTTACCTATGTATATTAGGGGTATGACTTTTTGACAACCTTGTATCCCTGTATCATGACTTAATGAACTTTGACTAAAGATTAAATAAAATCTTACTTTCAAGGTGATTTGATAATTTGATATATCAGATTTTTTGCCAATTTTTTTAAGTGACTGTAAAAAATAGATACAAATTTGTTCACAAGCTTTAGAGTCACTTAAAGAGGGGTCCTTAAAGACCCAAGAAAGTCAAATATTCTAGATTCTAGATAATGCCATTCTTCTTCTTCAAGCGCCATGCCCTTTCCGGACGTTGGCTATCATCATAGCGATTGACGCCTTGTCGAAGCTCTTCGGAACAACTCCACCGAAGAAAGTCCAGACCACTCACGTAAATTCCTTAACCACGAGATACGCTGACGTCCTGGACCTCGCTTTCCGTATATCTTCCCCTGCATCACCAGATGAAGGATTTTGTATTTTGATGGGTTCCTCATGACATGACCGAAATATTGCAATTTTCTTTTTTTGATGTTGAGCCATTAGTGAGGATGAATCTCAGTGGGAGATTGTCCTTGTTGAGGGAGGAGTTGTACAATTCTTCCTTAACTTTGATTGCTCCCCCTCTTGGGCGTAACTAGGGGGCCTGCCCCCCCACCCAGAAAGCTCCCCGACCCAAGAAAAATTGAGTCAATATGGGGCCTTCCAGGCCCCTCGGAGAATGGCTGGTCCCATGCCCCCCCCCCACTAGCCAAATTTCCTAGTTACCCCATATGTAAACGTGAGGGAAACATATCCTCTTATTTTGTTATAAATTAGTGCTATTATTTGCGTATTAACTTTTGATTTTAATCATATAGGCTTAACTAGAAAATACAAATAATGAATAATTCTTTATTGCTGAATTGGCCTTTCTTGATTATTCAAGACAAAAGTTTGCAAACGTTCGCAATATATACGATATAAAGTAGGAAGAGAAGAGTTTCTCCTATGTTTAAATATGTCAACGAATAATTAAAAAGTACTTTCTCTCTATATATTTCATATATAAGAGAAGAGAAAGTAAAAAAAGCATAAAATGATCATGCCAATCAATGATTTCTTTAGCATAATAATGATTTCTGTTTTTTTTTTCCTACTTAGGGGTCAAGAATTTTTGAGTAGTATACAAACAAAATGTAAATTTATTCAATGAATAATTTATTCCTTTTCTTATTCATTTAATTAAAAAGAAATTAATTTGAAATCCTACACATCCAAAGTTATCAACATGCGTTGATATAATTTCAAAATATTTTTATTTTATTATATAAACATAATAATAATAATTATTATTATAGAAATCTCTTAATGACAAATATATAAACAGACAAAAAATATAAGCTGTATTAATAATACATCTGTATGGATTTATAGGAACAAAAAAATTCGACAATTTGACCATAAAACGAATACGTTTATTAAAGCTGTTCTGGATTGTATTATTATTATTATTATGGGAGTTTTTAATTACAGATCACATTTATATCAATTATTGATTAAAAATATAAATACTGTACAACGTTTCGACTCTGCAGTCGTTCTCAAGTACTGTAATAGTAATTTAAATCATTTGAATACGAAATGGTATAAATGAAAATGCCTGGACCCCAATATAATAGATCGTAATTAATAAACATGTATCGTTTTAAAGTCTAATTGGCCGAAAAGACTAAAAAAAATTTTCCAATTATTAGTGATACTCTTTCCTGAGGAAGGAAACGAGAACACACCCAGTCCTTGACACATATGACAAAGATCATTTTTAGTGCCTGAATATAGATAGGTACGTAGAGCAGCAAAGCAAAGCAGAGTGTGAAAATAATTGAAAGAAATCTATGAGAGGTTTTTGAAGTCCCGGAGTCCATTTTTCGAAAATAAATGAAATTAGGTAGTTCGAATAATATTTGTTATTAGAGGTCAAAATATTACTATTTATTTTTCTGAAAATAAATATTTATCGCAGTACCTGGATGCGAAACGACTTGGGAATCGAGAGATGGATGGAACATTTTTGCCCCATACTGACAAAAATTGTTTGTGTTTGAAGATACGTTAACGTTTATTTCAAATGCAAGTGATTTAATACCCCGGGTCTGGGCTCCGCCCGTTAAAACATTTTTCTCATTACACTACTCGGCTTGAAAAAAAGCCCCGAGATAATTCCTTCAGATTCTTAAGTAAAATGACCTCCTGAATCAAAATATGAGCTCCGTTTTCCCCCACCACGTACCGTTTTTGGAGGACAGCCCCCTACTTATATCCACCCCTTTTCGTTAATTATAGGCCCATGATTTAAATTTGAAGGGATGAAAAAGAATATTTTGGCCTTAACATTTCTTCAGAAGAGGAGTCCAGCTTCCAGGGTTTTTCCAGCTAACAAACCCCCCTCACCCTTCCCTAAACATTCCTCAACGTTCAAAAACACGTTCTAGGGGGGATGTGGGGGAGGATTTTGTTCTTTAAATTGCAAAAATTATCGATTTTTAATTTTTTCTGTTATTTTCGCAATTTTTTCCAGATAACAGACCTCCCTCATCCTTCTTTAAACATCCCTCAACAAAAATAAAATAGAGAGGAAAAAGCGAGTCAAGTGTAAGCGAGTCCTAAGCCCTCGCAAGGAGATGTAAGATTGACAGCTCCACGCTGCACAGTCGGTCGAATTCGCAAATATAAGGCTATTACTATCTGTTTGGCTGATCTTTACAAATTTAAAATTATATATACAAAGACGTTAAAGTCTTTCAATATTTGCGAATTTGACCAACTGTGCAGCGAGGAGCTGTGAATCTTACATCTTCTTGCGAGGGCTTCGGAATCGTTCACACCTCTCCCGCTTTATCCCCTCCTCTCTATTTTATTTTTGTTGACTGATGTTTAAGGAAGGATGAGGGAGGTCTGTTAGCTAGGATATGTAGAAAAACAGTGAAAAAAAACTGCAAAAAAAAAAAATGGAAAAAATCGATAAATTTTAATGATTTTTTTTGCAATTTGAGGAACAAAATCCACCCCCACATCCCCCCTTGCAACCAAATATTCGTGTTTTTGAACTTTTCACCTCTCTAGACCTTCTGAAAAAAATATTAAGACTAACATATTCCTTTTCATCCCTCCAAATTTAATTAATTACCCTAAAATTAACGAAAAGGGTTGGAAATAAGTAGGGGGCTGTCCCCCGAAAACGGTACGTGATGGGGTAAAATGGAGGTCATATTTGGATTCAGGTGGACATTTTACTTAAGAATCTGAAGGAATTATCTCGGGGCTCGAAAATAAAATTCATTTTGCCGAGTAGCGTTATTCCCCATGAATAATATTTTATGCTATTAAACGAGCAATGTACATTTATTAATTTGTAAGCACATGAGTTCCCGAAAAAGGCTCTAACGATTTTTTTCAAATTTCAAATATATACTATTTCTAGTATCAATGTAAAATGCGCTAGGTCTCATATTTGGAAAAATTCGGGTGATGTACTTTTTTTAGTTTTTTCCAATTTTCTCAATATCCCTTTTAACGATTTCTTTCAAATAGTAAATACTAGCCGCGCCGCCCGCCTTCGGCGGGCGGCGCATCTATAGCGGGGCTACGCCCCCTGGACCCCCCTCCAACTGGCTCGGGCCCGCCTGCGGCGGACCCTCGCCTTTCTTAATTATGAAAAGAAAATTATTTTTTTTTTTTTTTTTTTTTTTTTTTTTTTTTTTTTCAAAAACATTCACACTTTTTTCTCATTCACACTCACACTCACACACACATTCACACAGTCTTTTCGGCAACTCAGGCCATTTAAGACTTTAGACGATATCCGTTATTTATTACGATACAATTAAGGGGGTCCAGGCATTGTTATTTAAGCCATTTGGTATCCAATTGGCTTAAATAAAATCATCGGACTGCCTGGGGTCCGAACCCGCGACGTTTGGTATACGAGGTTAGCACGCTAACCTCTACGCCATGCCCCGAGGGCAAGAAAATTATTATTACTACATATTCCAATCCAGTGCCTGCTTGAGGATTTGTTTATATTCATGGAATACACAAATGAAAAGAATACAAAATTATTCCTCTGTACATTTCCTATGGGAGAAATCGTAACTTTAGGAATTAATAACTCAAAAAGTTATAGGAATTTCGGGACCCGAGTATTTTTCCGGGACTCTCCATAACCTCCTCTATAGGACTGCAAAATTTCGTTTCAAAATTCCAACGGGAAGTTGGTCAAACAGAGCGTGACAGACGGACAGACAGACGGGCGGATGGACGGACGGACAAACAGACGGACACTCCGCAATTATTATATATAGATTTTCTATTTACGATTTACAAAACAAATTAAGCAAGTTCTTGTCTTTGAGAGACCTCGAATACTAGTACGTTACTGATGTACTTTTTTATTAGTTTTCCTAAATTTTATCAAAAGAAAAAATCACCAAAATATTATTTGCCAAAAAAAATAAAATTCATTTCTCTAGAATAAATAAATACAAATAAGAAAGACCCGAAATTATCGACAAATCGCCAACCCCTAACGCCTGATTGATTATTATTATGATAAGATACGAAGGTGAGATTTCTAAAAGAAGCCTTGAGGGTGGTCTGGGGGAGGGGGGGGCGGGGAGAGGGGGAAGGGTCTTTAACAGGGTGTGTTGACACTTACCTGAACAACTACCGCGTCAAGAACATGTTCATGCTCGGCCATGCTGCCGTCAACTGACGGCTCTCTCTCCCTCTACCCGCCATTGGGACTCAAATGGGCGGAGCCTGCGCCCATTGGCTGCCTCAAGCTCCGCCCCCTTTCATCTCGTAATCACGAGTGAAAGAAATTCCAATGACGTAGAATAGGTAGAAAAAGGAATATAAACAAACTCATAGATTCTATTAGGACAAATTAAATCATACATGACAAACAAATGATGCAACATCAAATGACATATTTTTTATTTTTATTAATTTGTCTGCATTAAATGCAATATCGGTTTTACCAAGTAGCGATTCCAGGTGGGGGCGAAGGGGAGCGCTCGCCTCCCCCCCCCGACCCAGCCCTCGATGCCTACATCGGCGCCCTAGCGCATCCGGCTTTTTTTTGAAATTTCATAATAAATTCATTTTATACCACAAATCCGGAGAAAAATTACAAAAAAAAAGCTCGAACAAAAATGACGCCCCCCCTCCGCCTTCAAAGACTAGTTACGCCGCTGGTTTTACCATAGGCGGGGGGAGGGGAGAGATAGGGCGCCCCCATGGAATGGGAGGGCAACAGAATTATAAATTTGGTCCCAAATGGCAAACTATTTTATCTTCGAGGGGGTTGCAGCTATTTTGTCCCACATGCTATCGGCGCAAGGGTGGATACAAGAGAGGAGGGGGTAAAGGGGGGTAATTACCCCCCCCCCCCCCCCGAGATTTGAAAACAATTGTATTTTTAATATAAAATTTTAAAAACTAATACTTTAAAAATTTGATGTTAACGAGTCGTTTCTTGATGGCTGGATATTATGATATGAGGATGTGGCATAAGGGCAGCCAAGGCGAAAAATAAAATAAAAAATCTATTTTTTTTTTTGACGTTTTCGACCTCGGAATAGTAAAGAGAGTTTTCAAGAAAATATAAATTGGTAAAAACGTTGTTACACTGCCATGTCACTACTACTAACCTGACAACTTGACATCATTTTTGTCCTGATGATGAAGAGTGCAATCGACAAAAAATGTCGACAAAAAATATTCTGGTAAACAACTACCGAATGCATCTTTAAATTACCGATAATAACAAAAAACTGTGTGCTGTGCGACCAGTCACCTCCTCCCCCACTCCCCCAGAAACTCCTCTGGATCCGCCACTGTATCGGCGGCGATTGCATTTGATTGGGGTTTGGAAAATATCTTCCCTCTCAGATGATAGGATTTATAGACAGCCTGTTAACTAAATGTTTAACCTATATTCGAATGCATTTCAAATTTGCAAACCTTTGCAATCATACTAGCACAAAGAATTAGATTTTTTTTTAATTTTATTTGAATAAGCTATATCTTAAAAATATTAATTACTTTCTCTTTCTGTTTTCTTTCAAGTGTGTCGCTTGCTTCTATTTTCGTCTCTCTTACTATTTGAAATACTTTGCCCTTATAAGGGAAATATTTAATAGTATACTAGGCCTATTATATAAGCTACGAGCATTTTTTCTTCTATCAAAGATAATATTAATAAAAGAATTTGAACTGTGGTTTATTTAGTAAAGATTATAACGTTTCGGCCACTCATTCTGTGGCCTTCTTCAGGTACAAGAATGCTAAAGGTTATTACATCTGTAACATCATCAATACATAATTTTAAATGAAAGTGTCACAGATGTAATAACTTTTGTAATCTTAAATGAATTGTCTCTGAAGAAGGTCACAGAATGACTGGCCAGAAACGTTGTAATATTTTCAAATAAAACGCAGCTAGAGCAAAAATCAAATTCTTTTATTAAATGCTTTTATTTAACTTACTTTTTAACTTTAACCTACCAACTTTTAGTCTTTGCTTAATGAAATTTGATTTTTTATCGTTTATT
>JAKCPI010013245.1:0-15745 GCA_023213315.1 Euborellia annulipes | reverse complement strand
TCAATTCAGTTTTTCCCCATCAGGCACAGTTTTAGAGATATAGAGCAAAATAGATTTTAGTCGAAAATGGGCTCTAAAACATCAGGGTGAATCTAGCAGACTATTCCCAGCAGACAATAGGAATGTGGCAACAGCGCAAAGAGGAGGCGTGGCATAATTCAAGTATTAGAGCCAATAAGAGAGGGTGATTAGACCGGGTTATTTAAAATTGTTTTAAATATAAATCTTTTTTTATAAATTATTTTAACAAATTTGCTAAGGAAAATAATTTTGTATAAAAAAGTAATACAGGAAACAATAAAAAAATCATATAGAAGACACAACCACCCCCGTAGTAGGGGGTGAAAACGCCGTATAAATGTTAAAAAAATTAATAAAAATCAAACAATAAAAGTTTACACCCTGGATTTTTTTTTAAAAATAGCTTATAGAATGAGGAATAAAAAAATCATATAGCAGACACAACCACCCCCGTAGGAGGGGCTGAAAACCCCCTTTAAATGTTAAAAAAATTAATAAAAATCAAACTATAAAAGTTTACACCCTGGATTTTTGTTTAAAAATAGCTTATAGAATGAAGAATAAAAAAATCATATAGCAGACACAACCACCCCCGTAGGAGGGGCTGAAAACGCCGAGAAAACGCCCTATAAATATTAAGAATTTAATAGAAAATAAACTATAAAAGTTTACACCCTGGATTTTTGTTTAAAAATAGCTTATAGAATGAGGAATAAAAAAATCATATAGCAGACACAACCACCCCCGTAGGAGGGGCTGAAAACCCCCTTTAAATGTTAAAAAAATTAATAAAAATCAAACTATAAAAGTTTACACCCTGGATTTTTGTTTAAAAATAGCTTATAGAATGAGGAATAAAAAAATCATATAGCAGACACAACCACCCCCGTAGGAGGGGCTGAAAACGCCGAGAAAACGCCCTATAAATATTAAGAATTTAATAGAAAATCAAACTATAAAAGTTTACACCCTGGATTTTTTTTTAAAAATAGCTTATAGAATGAGGAATAAAAAAATCATATAGCAGACACAACCACCCCCGTAGGAGGGGCTGAAAACCCCCTTTAAATGTTAAAAAAATTAATAAAAATCAAACTATAAAAGTTTACACCCTGGATTTTTGTTTAAAAATAGCTTATAGAATGAGGAATAAAAAAATCATATAGCAGACACAACCACCCCCGTAGGAGGGGCTGAAAACGCAGGAAACGCCCTATAAATGTTAAAAAATTTAATAGAAAATCAAACTATAAAAGTTTACACCCTGGATTTTTGTTTAAAAATAGCTTATAGAATGAGGAATAAAAAAATCATATAGCAGACACAACCACCCCCGTAGGAGGGGCTGAAAACCCCCTTTAAATGTTAAAAAAATTAATAAAAATCAAACTATAAAAGTTTACACCCTGGATTTTTGTTTAAAAATAGCTTATAGAATGAGGAATAAAAAAATCATATAGCAGACACAACCACCCCCGTAGGAGGGGCTGAAAACGCCGAGAAAACGCCCTATAAATATTAAGAATTTAATAGAAAATAAACTATAAAAGTTTACACCCTGGATTTTTTTTTAAAAATAGCTTATAGAATGAGGAATAAAAAAATCATATAGCAGACACAACCACCCCCGTAGGAGGGGCTGAAAACCGCCCTTTAAATGTTAAAAAAATTAATAAAAATCAAACTATAAAAGTTTACACCCTGGATTTTTGTTTAAAAATAGCTTATAGAATGAGGAATAAAAAAATCATATAGCAGACACAACCACCCCCGTAGGAGGGGCTGAAAACCCCCCTTTAAATGTTAAAAAAATTAATAAAAATCAAACTATAAAAGTTTACACCCTGGATTTTTGTTTAAAAATAGCTTATAGAATGAAGAATAAAAAAATCATATAGCAGACACAACCACCCCCGTAGGAGGGGCTGAAAACGCCGAGAAAACGCCCTATAAATATTAAGAATTTAATAGAAAATAAACTATAAAAGTTTACACCCTGGATTTTTGTTTAAAAATAGCTTATAGAATGAGGAATAAAAAAATCATATAGCAGACACAACCACCCCCGTAGGAGGGGCTGAAAACGCGAAACGCCCTATAAATGTTAAAAAAATTAATAGAAAATCAAACTATAAAAGTTTACACCCTGGATTTTTGTTTAAAAATAGCTTATAGAATGAGGAATAAAAAAATCATATAGCAGACACAACCACCCCCGTAGGAGGGGCTGAAAACGCCGAGAAAACGCCCTATAAATATTAAGAATTTAATAGAAAATAAACTATAAAAGTTTACACCCTGGATTTTTTTTAAAAATAGCTTATAGAATGAGGAATAAAAAAATCATATAGCAGACACAACCACCCCCGTAGGAGGGGCTGAAAACCCCCTTTAAATGTTAAAAAAATTAATAAAAATCAAACTATAAAAGTTTACACCCTGGATTTTTGTTTAAAAATAGCTTATAGAATGAAGAATAAAAAAATCATATAGCAGACACAACCACCCCCGTAGGAGGGGCTGAAAACGCCGAGAAAACGCCCTATAAATATTAAGAATTTAATAGAAAATAAACTATAAAAGTTTACACCCTGGATTTTTTTTTAAAAATAGCTTATAGAATGAGGAATAAAAAAATCATATAGCAGACACAACCACCCCCGTAGGAGGGGCTGAAAACCCCCTTTAAATGTTAAAAAAATTAATAAAAATCAAACTATAAAAGTTTACACCCTGGATTTTTGTTTAAAAATAGCTTATAGAATGAAGAATAAAAAAATCATATAGCAGACACAACCACCCCCGTAGGAGGGGCTGAAAACGCCGAGAAAACGCCCTATAAATATTAAGAATTTAATAGAAAATAAACTATAAAAGTTTACACCCTGGATTTTTTTTTAAAAATAGCTTATAGAATGAGGAATAAAAAAATCATATAGCAGACACAACCACCCCCGTAGGAGGGGCTGAAAACCCCCTTTAAATGTTAAAAAAATTAATAAAAATCAAACTATAAAAGTTTACACCCTGGATTTTTGTTTAAAAATAGCTTATAGAATGAAGAATAAAAAAATCATATAGCAGACACAACCACCCCCGTAGGAGGGGCTGAAAACGCCGAGAAAACGCCCTATAAATATTAAGAATTTAATAGAAAATAAACTATAAAAGTTTACACCCTGGATTTTTTTTTAAAAATAGCTTATAGAATGAGGAATAAAAAAATCATATAGCAGACACAACCACCCCCGTAGGAGGGGCTGAAAACCCCCTTTAAATGTTAAAAAAATTAATAAAAATCAAACTATAAAAGTTTACACCCTGGATTTTTGTTTAAAAATAGCTTATAGAATGAAGAATAAAAAAATCATATAGCAGACACAACCACCCCCGTAGGAGGGGCTGAAAACGCCGAGAAAACGCCCTATAAATATTAAGAATTTAATAGAAAATCAAACTATAAAAGTTTACACCCTGGATTTTTTTTTAAAAATAGCTTATAGAATGAGGAATAAAAAAATCATATAGCAGACACAACCACCCCCGTAGGAGGGGCTGAAAACCCCCTTTAAATGTTAAAAAAATTAATAAAAATCAAACTATAAAAGTTTACACCCTGGATTTTTGTTTAAAAATAGCTTATAGAATGAGGAATAAAAAAATCATATAGCAGACACAACCACCCCCGTAGGAGGGGCTGAAAACCCTGAAAGTGTGGTACTTTTCACTATTTTTAAGGGCTGAAGATGGGTAGATGAAATTCACCCGAAACGTCTCATTAAATTGTATTAAATCGTAGGCTTTTGTTTTTTGGCTTCACCTTCGCCTTCTCCTGTCTAGAGAAAAACAGCCATTGACTTTATCGATTTATTTATTTATTTTTTTTTTTTTTGAAAAAATAATATCAAATTCTAAATCAGTGACCTCAAAAACCCTTGTGTACTGAATTTCAGAGAGATCAAATAATGTTTTCGACTTTTGGCCATGTTTTCGGGATTTGGAACCATTGTGTGGTATTATTTTTTTTGTATTTAATCTAATCTAATACTATTCAACGAGCGATGTACGTTTGTTTATATGTAAGCCTATCTGTTCTCTTAAAACGGCTCTAACGATTTTTTACTTTTTTTTTTTTTTTTTTTTTAATTTTAAATGTATTCTATATGCGGTCCAAATATGCAATTATGCTAGGTCTCGACTTCGAGAAACCTCGAGTACTAGTACTTTACTGGTGTACTTTTTTAGTTTTTTCCAATTTTCTCGAAATTCGTTTTATAGATTTTATAATGGTCAAAGCCTAGTGTGCTTGCATCCTGGACAATCCCTCGCTCTCTTTACCCTGGACCCACAGATTAAGAATATATCTCTCCTCGAATATTTACATTTTAAATAATGTGCAATTTTGTAAGTTTAATTTTTTTTATCTATAATTACAATGTATTTAATTAAATAATGCCAAAAAGGCCAATTAGTAGAAAAATATTTATTATTTAAATTCTATTATTAAAATACTAATTTCTAATTATTATTAATTAATTTTATTGAAAATAATAATTTTTATTTGTCACCAGGCTTACGCATTTCCTGGGCTCCTTATATCTCATGATTAAAGTTTTATTATGAGGCACTGTCTCCTCTAACTTTGAGAAAATAACGAAAAATTTCCCCTAAATTTGACTATTACTATTACTATACACCTGTAACTCCTAAACGGTTGGTGCAGCAAAAAAAGTTCACCAGTAATTTTTTGAAGAGCATTAAATTTACTAAAAAAAAAGTCCTTTAACATTTTTAAGTAAAACTAACGGTTTTCATGGTATGGGCAAAAAATCGAATATAGTTAAGAGGCAAATCACATTTAATTTCAAATAACACTAATAGGGGTAATGAAATTTTTTTTGAGTTACCAAATAATTCCTTCAGATTCCTAAATAAAATGACCTCCTGAATCCAAATATGACCTCCGTTTTCCCCCCATCCCGCACCGTTTTCGGGAGGGGGGGGGAGCCCCCAACTTATGTTATTTCCACCCCTTTTCGTTAAATTTAGGACCATGAATTAAATATGGAGGGATTAAAAGGAATTATTTTAGCCTTAATATTTCTTCTGAACGTCAAGAAAAGTGAAAAGTTTAAAAACATGAAGATTTTGATACAAAGAGGGGGGGGGGGGGATTTCGGAGAGGATTTTGTCCCTCAAATTGCAAAAAAATCATTAAAAATGATCGAGCATCATTAAAAATGGTCAAGCCAAAAGAAAATTAAAAAGATTAAAGTCAATTTGTTTTTGTTGTCAGGTAGTTTCGTAGCATAGAAAAATTTATAAACTTTGCCCATCAACCGTAGGTTGGACAGGTAAAGTTAATGTAATCGTAAAAATAATCGAAATTTTTCTGAAGCTGCCAAAATGCGTTTTGAGGTCCCCTGAATCCAGATAAGAAGTTTTTGGAATGATGTCTGTGTGTGTCTCTCTGTGTCTGTGTGTGTGTGTATATCTGTGGTAATTTTTTTCGTCAACGAAATCTCAAAAACTATTCATTCAATTGTTTTGAAATTTTGCACCCATAAACTAGGGGTAGAGGCCAAGAACTGAAAAACTTTTGGTAAACATTGGACCATTAGGGGGGGCTCTAGGGGGGGGGGACAAAATTTTTTTCTAACATAACCTATATTTTTTTTTATATATTCAGAAACTAGACTTCCTCCCGAGTAAAATGATATATAATATGTATAACATCGGACCATTAGGGGGGCTCTAGGGGGGGGGGAGACAAATATTTTTTTCTTGAGTAGTGGGTGGGCAAAGTTGTGCGCTCGGCTTAGTCCGACCCTTTATTCTTTAGCAGATAAAGAAACCATGAGAAGGTCGTTTATTTGAACATTGATTTGACGTCATATCTCAAAAAAAAAGAAAAAAAGGCCCGAGGGGTATTGAACCACTCTTTCTAAAAAGTATAGCATGCGCAAAAAATGGCAATTTTTCGATATTTTCTTGCCTACAAAATGAGGTTTTTCGGGAAAAAATCTAATTTTGGAGTTAATTACTCAGGATCTTTTTATTTATTCTATTAGAGGTTTCCTTTCTGCACCAAATTGGCATCCCATTTTAGTCTGATCTGATTAGCCCTTCGGCATCTACAGGGGTTTAAACTTTCAAATTAGAATTTACCTCAGCGCGGTAAAATAAAATGATAGGAAAAAAATAAATGGTGAAATCTTTAGCTGAAAACTCATTCTTTCTAACCGTATATTCCCCATAATTATACCTCTTAAGACAGAGGAGTTATCCAAGCCAATAAACTTTTTCGTGCATGCCCCTCTAACCTGCCACTATAGACACATAAATTGTAAGACGTTCTCACGTCAAGAGTCAATAATGGTTTTAAATAAAAACTAATTTTTTTATTTTTTAAATCATTTATTTTTTTTAATAAAAAAAAAAAAACTGGGTTACACAACCTGGCATTTGCCTTAAAAAAATCTAAATTGGCAAAAAAGGTATAAAGAAGACTTTTTAAAATTTAGCTCTGCATAACTCTATTGAACATTGTACAGTATGATAAGTAATCAATAGGAGAGAAGGCCAGCATCCATCTATCCACCATAGACGCTATTTACTATAGAAGTATTTCGCGATTCATAACATCGCCAATAATCAGTGGATATATTGTTATAGAAAAAAATGATATTTTTGTTATAATAATTTGTTTTTGTGGACTATTAATTGCCAAACTCAGGAAAGGTAAATATATATTTTTTTCCTGTTTTAGATTTCTTTAATGTTAAGGAAACCAGAGAAACCTTAACAAGGATGGATTTATAAAAAAAGTAAAATATAAAATGTGATTAAATTTATAAATATTGATTCCAGAAGAGAGCTTCAGAATGTCCCTAATATCACCAAAGAATTATGTTTGAAAACATGGGTTTTTAATTAAAAATTGTAATTTTTATTTGATTCCTAAAATATTTAGAATAGAATTATGTATGTGATAGAATAAAGGATAAGTGTTCTGCACGACTTTACTAGCACAAGCACTATCTTTTGTTAGCATTTTCAATGATAGTTTTACATAAATGTGACTGATATTTTTGATCAACTACACAGATGCTCCTATCTAAGAGCGGTGCACTTGTTTTTTTGTGGTTATTTGAAGACTAAAATCTATTCCAAACAGGTTGAAAAACATCCATGACTTGAATGAGTAACTATTGTAACAATGATATTCAGTCACATATATGCAAAATTGTAATGAAAAAATTGGCCAACAAAGTTTGTATGTGACAGCAAAGCCGTGGAGGCCTCTTCCTTTCATTCATAACAACAACTACTGTATACTTTAGAAATAAAAAAATAATCGCAATGTTTAATTAAAAATTTCTATCAAAAAATTTCCTTTTTAAAATTTTTGTACATCCTTAAAAAGAAAATGCTTAATTTTCTTGGCTGTTTTCAAACTTGAGAAGCTATTATCGAAAGTTGGTAGTTTTATTATACATTCCTCATTCTATAAGCTATTTTTAAAAAAAAATCCAGGGTGTAAACTTTTATAGTTTGATTTTTATTAATTTTTTTAACATTTAAAGGGGATTTTTCAGCCCCTCCTACGGGGGTGGTTGTGTCTGCTATATGATTTTTTTATTCCTCATTCTATAATCTATTTTTAAACAAAAATCCAGGGTGTAAACTTTTATAGTTTGATTTTTATTAATTTTTTTAACATTTAAAGGGGTTTTCAGCCCCTCCTACGGGGGTGGTTGTGTCTGCTATATGATTTTTTTATTCCTCATTCTATAATCTATTTTTAAACAAAAATCCAGGGTGTAAACTTTTATAGTTTGATTTTTATTAATTTTTTTAACATTTAAAGGGGGTTTTCAGCCCCTCCTACGGGGGTGGTTGTGTCTGCTATATGATTTTTTTATTCCTCATTCTATAAGCTATTTTTAAACAAAAATCCAGGGTGTAAACTTTTATAGTTTATTTTCTATTAAATTCTTAATATTTATAGGGCGTTTTCTCTGCGTTTTCAGCCCCTCCTACGGGGGTGGTTGTGTCTGCTATATGATTTTTTTATTCTTCATTCTATAAGCTATTTTTAAACAAAAATCCAGGGTGTAAACTTTTATAGTTTGATTTTTATTAATTTTTTTAACATTTAAAGGGGGGTTTTCAGCCCCTCCTACGGGGGTGGTTGTGTCTGCTATATGATTTTTTTATTCCTCATTCTATAAGCTATTTTTAAAAAAAAATCCAGGGTGTAAACTTTTATAGTTTATTTTCTATTAAATTCTTAATATTTATAGGGCGTTTTCTCGGCGTTTTCAGCCCCTCCTACGGGGGTGGTTGTGTCTGCTATATGATTTTTTTATTCTTCATTCTATAAGCTATTTTTAAACAAAAATCCAGGGTGTAAACTTTTATAGTTTGATTTTTATTAATTTTTTTAACATTTAAAGGGGGTTTTCAGCCCCTCCTACGGGGGTGGTTGTGTCTGCTATATGATTTTTTTATTCCTCATTCTATAAGCTATTTTTAAAAAAAAATCCAGGGTGTAAACTTTTATAGTTTATTTTCTATTAAATTCTTAATATTTATAGGGCGTTTTCTCGGCGTTTTCAGCCCCTCCTACGGGGGTGGTTGTGTCTGCTATATGATTTTTTTATTCTTCATTCTATAAGCTATTTTTAAACAAAAATCCAGGGTGTAAACCTTTATAGTTTGATTTTTATTAATTTTTTTAACATTTATAGGGGGTTTTCAGCCCCTCCTACGGGGGTGGTTGTGTCTGCTATATGATTTTTTTATTCCTCATTCTATAAGCTATTTTTAAACAAAAATCCAGGGTGTAAACTTTTATAGTTTGATTTTTATTAATTTTTTTAACATTTAAAGGGGGTTTTCAGCCCCTCCTACGGGGGTGGTTGTGTCTGCTATATGATTTTTTTATTCCTCATTCTATAAGCTATTTTTAAACAAAAATCCAGGGTGTAAACTTTTATAGTTTATTTTCTATTAAATTCTTAATATTTATAGGGCGTTTTCTCGGCGTTTTCAGCCCCTCCTACGGGGGTGGTTGTGTCTGCTATATGATTTTTTTATTCTTCATTCTATAAGCTATTTTTAAAAAAAAATCCAGGGTGTAAACTTTTATTGTTTGATTTTTATTAATTTTTTTAACATTTATACGGCGTTTTCACCCCCTACTACGGGGGTGGTTGTGTCTTCTATATGATTTTTTTATTGTTTCCTGTATTACTTTTTTATACAAAATTATTTTCCTTAGCAAATTTGTTAAAATAATTTATAAAAAAAGATTTATATTTAAAACAATTTTAAATAACCCGGTCTAATCACCCTCTCTTATTGGCTCTAATACTTGAATTATGCCACGCCTCCTCTTTGCGCTGTTGCCACATCCCTATTGTCTGCTGGGAATAGTCTGCTAGATTCACCCTGATCTCTAAAACGGCTTTTATTTAAAATGTTCAAATTATTTTTAACGCGAGACCCCGTCAAATTATGCAGATAGTTAGAATACATATAAATTTTAAGTTTCATCCCAATCGGAGGTCATTTAGACGTGCCGCAAACGGCTTAAAGTTTAGAAAAATCGAAATTTTCAAGATTTTTTTGCTTTGGTCACCCCTAATACAATTTTAGAGATCCCTGAATGAAAAAAACATATATGTACGATATTCTATAGTTCTTTGGCTTTCTAAAAAGCATTCATTCGTAAAAATCTATTAATTATTAACGAAATTATTAATAAAAACGTGAGCAAAGAAAAAACCCAAGTACATTCACTGGACAAAAAAAATGGACCTCTTGTGCTTTTAGAAGTATAAATAAAGATATGAGATTCAAAAAATATTTTTTTTAAAATAATATATAATAAAGTTAGGGCCCGTGACCCGATGCTCAGAGAGGATACATTAGCTTCTCGTAGATAGGGTTCGCTTTTCAATTCAATTGAAGTCCATTTTTTTTCGACCAGTGAGTGTACTTGTGTTTTTTCTTTGCTCACGTTTTTATTAATAATTTCGTTAATAATTAACAGATTTTTACGAATGAATGCTTTTAGAAAGCCAAAGAACTATAGAATATCGTACATATATGTTTTTTCATTCAGGGATCTCTAAAATTGTATTAGGGGTGACCAAAGCAAAAAAAATCTTGAAAATTTCGATTTTTTGAAACTTTTAAGCCGTTTGCGGCACTCTAAATGACCTCCGATTGGGATGAAACTTAAAATTTATATGTATTCTAACTATCTGCATAATTTGACGGGGTCTCGCGTTAAAAATAATTTGAACATTCTAAATAAAAGCCGTTTTAGAGCCCATTTTCGACTAAAATCTATTTCTCTCTATATCTCTAAAACTGTGCCTGATGGAAAAATTCTAACTACATATCTGAATTCAGAATGAAAAAATGCACTAGGTTCACTAATCAGATTTCTTGTGAAAAAAACCTTGTCGACTAGTGTTATATATGAATATAGTTGCCCTTGAAGAAGCTTAGAATCTTTAGTTCATAATTGAAGCTTAAGGTGCGCGTCTCGGGGTGCTAATTTTGGGAGTTTGCGGCCACAATTTTGAAGCTATCGACCTCAAATTTTTTTAAAATTAAAACTATTTAAAATATCTACAACGTATAGAAGCCCTTTTTTGATTTTCGAAAAAAAAAATTTTTTTTTTTAGATTAATCGCATTAAATAAAAGATATTTTAAAAAAAGGAGCTCTATAAGTTGTAGATAATTAAATTAGTAATCATTGTGTTACAAAATAATTAATTTTTTGCCTTTAATTAATTAGCTGGAAAGTCTAGAATGAAATGGAAAAGGTCCCTTATATTCCTATGGGAAACACTAACGCCATCTCTTGCCGCCTCGAGTAACTCGGTAGTCTATAGTGTTCTAACCGTTTTTCGAGACGCGCACCTTAATGAATGATGCCGAGAGAAATTGTAGACCGAAACTCCTCCAACTACGCTGATTTTTTGGCAAGGGATGTAGGAAGGGAAAAACAAAAATAAAATTTTTTTTATTTTCCCCAAATGAGTTTATTTCCTGATATTTCGAAGGCATAAGGGCTCTTCTTCTTCAGAGGAAGCTGAGACAATCCCAATTGTTGTGGCCAATGGGAATTTTGCATCCACTGGGTGGAAGTTTATACTGCCTACGGCAAGTAAGGTATCCGTCACAACTATCTATATAGTGAAGCTGAGACCTATTTGTATCTAATAAATAAGTCCCCACCTTCTTGAGGAATTAAATAAAAACTATAATAAATAATAAACAAATGTCTGAAAAAAGATAAAATTAAAAACGGGGTCACCAATTAAAACAAAGTTTTAACAAAAGAAAAATAACAACGATTTATTGGGGTGTCATTATGGGGCACACAAAGGGGGGTGTCTCTCCAAATAGCACTTTCCAACACAACTAAAGTACAAATAAATAGGGAAACTTAGGTGTAAAAATATGAAAATGAAACAAAATAATAGAGCACATGCAAAAATAAAATAATAAAATATTATAAACAAAAAGTAAAAGTGAAAATAGATTATTTGGAATTCCAAAATTAAATTAAATTAAATTATTCAAATTAATTAAATTAGATTATTCAAATTATTAAATTATATAAAGAGAATATTGGAACCAAATTAAATTTTAAGACAAAATATAAAGAAAAATAACCATAAAGGCAAATAGGTCAAAAATGAACCTTAGTGAAATAAGGGTCAATCAATGACACTTATTTTACTAAATTATTTGACTAAATTATTAAAAATGAAATGTTCAGAATCCAAAAATCAGTATTAAGATAAAGAAAAAGATGGATAAAAAACAAATGTCACTTATCAAACAAAGGATGTCGAAATGTTGAACAGCGTGCAGCCGAATGTCCTCAAGACAAAGGAATATGTCGGCCTGATGTCTCCCAGGACAAAGAAATTGGCTTCCTCCAGTCAGCGATTGAGTTGAACAAAGAGTTCATATGATTGCCAGGTGGCGAGTGTTGGTTGATCAAACAGATCAAAATTATAATATAAATTATAATTTTATTTCTCTCTCTCCGATTAATTAATAGTGACTACTTAGTCAATGTTCTATTGTTTATTTTAAAGTTATAAACAATAGAGATTTAAATTAGCAAATTAATCGCCAATTAACAAGGAGTCCACATGGACCCTCTAGTTTCGTATACAATCGAAACCAGCTAAAATGTTTGCCAGATGGGCAAACAAAGAGAGAGAGAGAGAGAGAGAGAGAGTCGGTGTCTTCTCAAGTAGTTACAAAGACAGAGGCTGGACTCCAACTGACTGACTGACCGGGCGAAGGGCCTCGTTCGAGACTCCTTTGTCCTGGGCTGAGGTCATAAAACTCGCAATTTTTATGGACAGTATACGCCATCTGTTAGGGACTTGCCTTACACTTTGCAATTGGCTTCAAATTTGAAATATTTAAAATTATTATTGATTTTGGCTGCAACAAGTGTAATTATACTGTATAGGCCTATATATAGCCCCCCTGCCCCCCTGACCTATATGAAGAAAAGTATTTAAGAATATTTTCTTTTTTTTTATGAGTTCATTATTTGATTTATCCCAAACATTATGTGAAAAATTTTTAATTTTTTTTTCTCGAGAGGGCTATTATTTATAGCTGTGAAAATGAGAGATCCAGAGAGAAGCGAGCGCCAGGACTAAATCAAGGGATCAAATTTCAATAATATCAAAACAATCAGCATTCGAAGATACAAAAATTTGCCCCTATGATGTATGAGTTCCGTCACAACTCATTAAAGTCGGTGGCGGATTAATGCAATTTTGTCGGAGGGGGCGGTTTTTTTTTTTTTTTTTTTTTTTTATTTGAGGACTTTGTCAGCATCTATGGCCATTGGACCCCTTTCCTATTTATTTAAATTGATTGGTAACAAATTCAATTGAAATTAAAGCACGGAAATCATAATTTCTTTAGTTTACTAGTTTTTATAATATTGTGAATTTCTTCTCGGGGGAGGGGGGGGTTTCGCCCCCCCCCCCCCCTTAATCCGCCTCTGAATCAAGGGCGGATCCAGAGGGGTGTTTCTCGGGGGGGGGGGGTAATCTGGAGTGACTGGTCGCACAGCACACTATTTTATTCTTAATTTCGGTAATTTAAAGGCGCATTCTGTACTTGTTTGACAGAATATAAATACAACAGGGCCGTATATAGAAATTTTTTTTCGGGGGGGGGCCTGATCTCAAAAAAAGTTTTCCGGACAAAAAAATTTTTATGCCGCCCGCGGATTATTTCCTCTTTCGCGGAACCGAAATTTTTTCCCGTACGTAAAGAAAATTTTTTCCCCCGGCCGTTAAATATTTATTTGCATAGTTAACTTATAAATAATTATCTCGTCCGAATCAGCATATCTAATTTTTAAGTATTAATTTTTTTAATTTTACCCTTAAAAATAAATTTTTTTTAAAGTATTTTTTTCAAATCTCGGGGGGGGGAGTGTAATTACCACATTTACCCCCCCCCCTTGTATCCGCCCTTGGTTGTAATTGAGATAAAGAAAGGTAATTAATTAATCTAGCACTCGAATGCAGTTTTTATTTTATTAGCTTAAATGAAATGAATGGCGAAAAAAGTCTTGCAATGGAAATGACGAAATAAAAGCCCTTAAAATCAACCTAGCAACTGGCTATATATTAAATGAATTGGCCCTTTTAGAAAGGCACGTGTTCCTTAGGCACAAAGGGCACGTGGCCTCCCAGGCACGGCGTTACGCACGCGTCTCGCTCTCAGCACGTTCAAGATAAATCTGACAAGGCGAACGTACCGTACACATTTACAAAACTATTAGGGAATTCATTTTACTTTTTATTCATGATTTGTTTTTGAGAATAGACTTGTTTTTTGTTCCTTTTCGGCGCTATTGAGAAAAACAACTTTTAAATGAGAGGAAAATATATTTTTACGTAATTTGATAAAAAACAACTTGCAATATTTGTTTCCCTTCGGTTTTATCTGGAGTCTCTATGACATTATTAAAACAAACTAGCTCTTTTAACTAGAGGTGGGGAGAAAAAAATTGTCTCCAATAAATGAGAGAAATAATTTAATTGTTCTTGTAAAAATTAAGTTGAATATTTATGACTTCAAATAAAAGCGTGGGGCGCTCATTGACATCTTAAGAAATCGTCTATTCTTAGAGCTTCCGAAATCACTTCAGAAGCGCCCAAGACGCTTTTATTTCTAGTCAATTATTTTCTCTTTTTAATTCAATTTAAATAAAAGGCATTTTTTTATATTTTAAACTTTTTAGTCTTTTTACTTTCTCTTACTTAGATATGTCAATATATAGAGAGAAAAAGTATTGAATTCATGTCAAAAATTCGATGTAGAGATTTGATGGATATAATTAACACGTTTTGAGGTGAATAAGTTTTTTTTTCTTTTTTTATTGGAAAACTTAACTCTGGCCAAATAAAAAAGAAAAAAACCTTATTCGAGCTTTTTTTCTTAATAAAATCAGCCCTTCATCTGCTTTAAATTATAAGACAAGTAATCTCAACAAGCATAAGATTTTTAAAAAGATTGTATTAAGGCCATATTTGGATACCAGATGGCTTAAATAGAAATGCCTGAACCCCCCAATAGATATATTCATTACAACGGTTATCGTCAAAAGTCTTATATGGCCTAAGTTGCCGGGAAGGCTGTGTGAATGTGAGTGTAAGTGTGAGTGAGAAAAAAAGTGTAAATGTTAAAAAAAAAAAAAAAAAAACCTCTCGAATGTATTGGACTTTTCGGAAACTAAATAAATCTCGACAATAAAAAATCTGGGGCGACAAGCACAGAACTCAACTTTCGATTATCGAAGGTAAGAGAAAGTTGTGTGCTGAGCGAATTGATCACACCAGATTTTTTATTATAAATACAGTATTAAAAAAAAGAGAGGAAGTCAATTAAGTAGTTGATGACCTTGAAATAGTAAGTTAAATAAAAGCATTTAATAAAAAGAATTTGATTTTCGCTCTAGCTGTGTTTTATTTGAAAATATTACAACGTTTCGGCCAGTCATTCTGCGGCCTTCTTCAGAGACAATTCATTTAAGATTACAAAAGTTATTACATCTGTGACAATTTCATTTAAAATTATGTATTGATGATGTTACAGATGTAATAACCTTTGTATTCTTGTACCTGAAGAAGGCCACAGAATGATGACCGAAACGTTATAATCTTTACAAATAAACCACAGTTGAAATTCTTTTTATAAATATTATCTTTGATAGAAGAAAAATGCTCGTAGCTTATATAATAGGCCTAGTATACTATTAAATATTTCCCTTCTAAGGGCAAAGTATTTCAAATAGTAAGAGAGACGAAAATAGAAGCAAGCGACACACTTGAAAGAAAACAGAAAGAGAAAGTAATTAATATTTTTAAGATATGCTTATTCAAATAAAAAAAAAAAATCTAATTCTTTGTGCTAGTATGATTGCAAAGGTTTGCAAATTTGAAATGCATTCGAATATAGGTTAAACATTTAGTTAACAGGCTGTCTGTAAATCCTATCATCTGAGAGGGAAGATATTTTCCAAACCCCAATCAAATGCAATCGACGCCGATACAGTGGCGGATCCAGAGGAGTTTCTGGGGGAGTGGGGGAAGGTAATCTGGTGTGACTGGTCGCACAGCACACAGTTTTTTGTTATTATCGGTAAT
>JAKCPI010013244.1:0-27457 GCA_023213315.1 Euborellia annulipes | reverse complement strand
GCGGCAACTTAGGTCATATTAGACTTTGACGACATTTGGTATTCGAATTTTTTTTTTTTATTCTAAGAAGAAGCATTTTTTGATAAATTGATTGAATTGAATTCAAGGGGAAAAAGTACGTAACTTTGATAAAGAATCACTATGACCTCGATCTTAAATTAACACTCTGGTCATTAACATTTATACGTTAAATAATAGTAATAATAAAATATCCAAAAATAAAATGACGGATATGAACAGAAGGAGAAAATCGCCACGCTAACTTTGAAAGGCCCGGAGGTCAATATCCGGATGCTTTATTAGGAAAGTAGGTCACGTCCATAATTCGCCTTGTTTGTTTATTATTTATTATTTCAATCAATTTTTGGCCAAGTTCACGGGGCTACCGAGGCAAATTAAAGGCTTATAATATAGAGATTGGCAATTAGGAGTGAATTTTGATCCCTGGAAGGATAAGCAAAAGTTGACAAAAAAAAAAGGTCACAAAATATAAACTTTGAATAGATAAAGAAATTTGATCAAATCACTCGTTGTGAGAAAAAAATGCAGTTTTAGTCGATTTGACATTTTGACAGCCCCAAACATCAAATGTCAATTCGACCTACTTTATATTTATTATATAAATACGTCACATTTTTTGAAGAAATTTTCATTTCAAGTGATTATAAAATATTATTTACGATTAAATAAAGATTTTGAAAAGGAAAAAAACAAAATCAAAATTACCTTTGAAAATTGGATATTTAATATTTTCTATAATTTCTTTCTCCTCAGAACTATTATTCATTTCTTCCTCTTCTTCTTCTTCTTCTTCTGATACTTTTTCAATATCTTCTGACATTTTTCTCTATTATTGAATTAAATAATTGTAAATTAAATTAAATTAAAATATAACAGTAAATAAAGTGTCAAAATGAACAAGTTTGAGCAGAAGTTAGACATAAAAAGAAATGGAAGCACATGGTGACCAACTTAAAAATTACATTTTCTCTAAAAAATCACATTTCAAATCTAAATTAAAAATCAAACAATCCAAGAGTTTAAATTAATGAAAATTTATTTGTAGTTCAAATATTGTTTGATTGATTACAATGATTAAAATTCTTCACGGCAAACAATAATTCAAAATAAAAAATAATAGTAATAAAATCGGGTCATTTAAATAGAGAGATCTATTTTGACTATTATTATTATAATTTATTATTAATAAATATAAAACTTGTTGTTATAATTAATTGAATAATTAATCTAATATTATTTATCTAATAAATAGAAATCAAGAATCGAAAATTGGTTTGTTTAAAACTAGTACGCTAGAGTGCAGCACTAATCAATAACTCCTGAAAACAAACGAATTCATATGATACAAAAAATAATACAGAAAGCTGTATTAGCATTTATGTAGGAGTTGAGAATAAACTATTGTTATTTCAAGCTTATAAGCAGGGCCGGCGAAAGATTCCAGATCCCCGAGTTCATTTAATGGATGATGATAAAAAATATATTTTCATAACATTTTTTAACTCATATTCAGAATTTTACTAATAAAAAGTCAAAACTCATCACTAATGATAAAATTTTCTTGAAAAGAGAGATGATCTAATCTAGCATTAATTTTGGAAATTTACATTAGTTTTTTGCAGGGATTATTGAATAGTGCTGCAATCTCGCGGAAACTTCTAAAACGAATCAATTGTTGAATATCCATAAACGTTCTTGTTTAATGGTGCACTCTGGCGGAAAGTTTATGAAATAGAAAAAAAAAAAAAACAATGGCGTCAAATGCATATTATTGTACGATCTGTGATTATTCAGCACCACGTAGGAAATAAAATTTGACCGTTCACTTGCCTTTAGATAAAATTGTTTTGAGTTTTTTTTCTTCTTATTTAGATTAGAAAATTAAACAAAAACAAAAAAAAAAAAAAAAAAATTAAAAATGAATTTCTATTTCTTTTTAATTTATCTAAAATTATAAATCACAATCTTCTTCAATATGACAAAACTCTAAAAAACAAAAACAAAATAAAGGAATAAATAATTTTATTATAAAAAAGAATATTTTACATTTTCTACATTGGACGGATAAAACAACAAACAAACATATAAAATACAAAAACAAAAGCATGTTGTTGTTTTTTGTTTTCTAACACAAAAAAAAAAAAAAAATATTAAATAAAATAAACAAAAATACTAATTATTGTCAATAAATGTTTAAAATTTCTTTTAATTAAGTGAATTTTAAAAAAGAAAAATTATCGATTTAATTATAGAGATTCAACAATAAACGACAATTTTTTTTTGTTTATTTATTTTGATTGTTGTCTTTTAAATGCTTTCTTCTATATAATATCAAAATAAGAAATTCACAATCACAGCCCTTATTACAATTATTCTTTATCTATCTTAAATATAAAATGAAAAAGAAAATTAAAAAAAAAGAAGGAACTTAAAAGGTATGTACCTAACCTATGTTTAAAAACAAAATTTCGTTTTTTGATTATTTACAAAGAATTTTACAACCTTTTCATATCTATATCACGCCTTATCATTTTATGATATGTAAAATGTGACGAAGCTAAAAGATTTTGCCCTAAATTTTAGAATCTGCTTTGGATGATCGAAAAAAGCAACCTAAATTCAAATAATTATTTTAAAATTTGTGGTAACTCCACTTTATTGAGTGAATAGGATCTGCATCACATAGAAACATATCACTTAGTTTTTTTTTTGGATTTCATCCCACAATTTTCTTTTGTTATTAAATATGCAGGACACTGATTAGTTAAATCCAAAATTGAATCAGAAATCACCTAATATTTTATTGTAAATGCCCCTGGACTCCCTTAACAGTGTATAATCCATCGAAAAATAAATAAATTTATTAACAATCCGCTTAGAGGCACCAATCCTCGGTGGTTAGGTCCAAACATCGATCGGAGGTAACCAACAGATGGCGCCTTTAATAACAAATCCAGTAGTACCAACTTCTAGAAGTTAGAAGCCGAAATGTCAAGATATTCGGGAGTACCAACCTTTGGAAATTATTATTATTAACTATAAAATATATATAAACTTAAATTAGATCTAAAATTCATGATATTCCTGGACAGTGGCGTACCTAAGGGGCTGATGGAGGTCGAAATACTAAAATATCTAGAGTTTTAGCACAACTCTGAAATATTTCAGGTGGTCTTGAAATGCTTCTAGATACATAAAATTAAAAAAAAAAATTTTCTCGGGGGTCCCTCTTCCCGTTGGGGGGTATTCCATACTCCCCAAACCCCTGGATACCCAAAATACGCCACTGTTCCTGGATAACAAGCCATCATCGGTATGTTCTTCTCATTAAAAAGTAACACTCGAATCTATTTTTTTTGTATTATTTTGAAAGTAGTGTCACTAAAATCACTCTAGCTCAGCTAGCAAAGGTAGTCCGCTTGCTGCGAAAACATGGTTCGGTCCAGGGGGCTCAATTTTGCCTAATCACTCGAAAGGGCTTTATCTCGAAATAATTGAATTTTTTTATATACAGGGTAAGTCAAAATAATGGGCCCGATTTCATAAATTTTTGTGTAAATATAATGAATGTGATATCATGTGCTAAGAACAGTAGCGTAACTAGGTGGGGGCAAAGGCGCATCAACCCTTGATACCGACATAGGTGGATCTAAGATATAGCCCATGGACGGTTTTTATCATATTCATCCATAGATTGTCTGAAATTAAAATTATATCACAACTTAAAAACGGCGCCCTAGTTGAATTCCGCCCCCTCAAAGGCTAGTTACGCCGCTGGTTAAGAAAGATAAACTCTCAAAGTTTTTTTCGTCACACATCACAAGTGTTCATTGCGTAACACGACACGCCAAACCTTGTGTAGTGTGATGCCGTCGATCTCTGTAATGGTTTTTTTTTAAAAACCCCCGCCCAACCCCACCCCACCCCCGGGGCCCTTGGTTGGTGGGAATCAAGATCTTTAAAATACAAAGGTTGGTCAGAATCAAACAATTTTGCGGTCACAGCTTTTGATTGATCCACGTCATGAAGCTCCTCCTTGCTTGTATTTTTCTATTTGGCAGCCTTGTTAACAGCATATAAACCTAGTTCACGATCATTTTATTTTGTTTGCAAATTTTATAGTTTCTGACTAAACTAGACCCTTATTTATACTGCTTTAATAATAAAGTACTGTATAAAATATTGTTTGTTCCGAAAGATCTTTTACAAAAAGAGGAGCTCCATGACGTCACTCCCTTGGAATGGAAAAATCGTAAACGGTTTGACCCTCCGTGGTGGGGATTAGCAGTTCCCTAGATCCTTACGTTGTGTCTATTCGCATTCCCAGAGGGGTGAAAACGTAGCTTCATCATGTAAATGACCCTTTCGGAGAATACATCCTCTTCCATTAATGCGAGTAAATCAACACAGAGAGCAGCATAATCTGTGTCTTTTAATGGGGCGTTTGCCCTTATCAGCACATGTCATCACATCCATTAAATTTATGGTCCATTATTTTGTCCTACCCTGTATTTTTTTAGATATTAATTTGTAGGCGAAGCTACAGCTTCGTCACTTTAAATAAATACTGTATATTTTGTTAATTTGATGATTTGTACATTCAATCGACATCTGATGATTTCTCCATGACTGGATTCGAATAGCTACTGATCTCCTTGCAGCTGATCGTCGCCACTTGGCTTTTCTCCTCTTTGTTTTCCCTCTCGTCTTGATTGAAATGAAATCGATAAGCAACGAGACACGTCAAGCCAAATAGAAGCAATAAACAGACAATGACAATGGCAGAAATGATAAACGAAGAGATACTACTGCCTGATTCGCTGAACGTATTCTCAATACCCTCGTCGCTAATGGCGTCATCTAGCGGCTGGGAGTCGCCCCAATTAGACCACGTGTTGTTCCAATTGATGGGGTTGGCTCGTGGATCGGTCGGCTTGTTCAATGGCGGCGTACTGATCTCGCGATAGTGCTGCACTATTTCTTTTAATTTCAATACGAGTTCAGGACGAGCGTTCGCTAAATTCACCTGCTCGCAGGGATCCTATTAAAAAGAAATAAAACAATTAATGCAACAAATACAGGGTGTGTCCAAACATAGGTACTGATATTAAGGCGAAGGTGTTACGCATGTTTTTCCCTTTGTGTGTCATAAACAGTATGCCCAAATATCAAGTAATTCAAAAATTTGCCAAGAGATGTCGGAATGGTAGCTAATAATATTTAATGCATTTGGTTGATTTTCATTGATCTTTTAACAATAAATACTTTATAAATGTTATTATATATTATGTATCTTTTATAAAAGCATAAAAATATATAAATATAGGCCAGATATACTATAGGGGATCAGCTATTAGACTAGCCTGCCATCTATTTCAAGAATGCTGAACTTGTTTGACAGTTGATTTTTAAATAAATCATCTAAGCTTATTTCTCAATTAATATGTGATTAATAATAACAATAAATTCATTTTTAAATTAAAAAAATTAAAGATTATTGGGATCAGATTGTTTTTTTGTATTTGCTTGATAACAAAAAAATTAATTTCGATAATTTTTTAATAAGTCATTAAAACAATTATAGCTCGATGTCCCAATAATCTCTTATGAATTTAATCCATTTAAAAAAAACCGCATTGAAAAATTCCTTATAATAGTCTAGTTTTTTTTTTTTTTTAAGTATGTTTAAACGTCGCTCCTGGACCCTTAATATTCAAACTAATATCATTATATAAAGTGGGAATAAAGTCAAAAATAAATTTAGCCATTTATTTAAAAATGTTAGTTGAGCACTCTTGCAAAAGATGGCAGGCTAGTCTAACAGCCGGCATTATCAGATCACTTATAAGCCTATATTTATATATTTTTATGCTGTTATAAATAATATTTATAAACTATTCATTATTAAAAGATGAACGAAAATCAATCAAATGTATGAGATTAAATATAGACCCTACCATCCTGCCATCTGTTGGCAACATTTTCGTAATAGTTGGGCTTTTTGGCTAAATTTTTAAGACCACTAACGCCATCTTATCGGCAAAAACATGCGAACAGTATTGCCTCTTTTCGAGCCTTAATTGTAAATCAAAAGATAAAAAATATTTTTTTATAAAAAAAAAAAAGGGGAGAGAGTATTGCCTTCAATGCCTTATTGGTTTAAATAGAAGGAAATAAATATAAATTCACCTCTAGGATATTAAAGAGGCAAGGATTCTTGCCAGGATTGCAGGTCTCATCTTTAGGCTGAGGGTCGCATTCGATAATCGCTGCTTTGCGTAACTCCAACACCCGGGACTCGTTCAAAACAGGCGTTTGAATCTCTTGTCTAAGTAAACCTAAAAGAAAGTGTCAAAATTAAACACTGCCACACAACTCTCTCAATTGCAAGAGGAAAAAGAACATGCAGCCAGAAGAAATGAAAATCCATTCATACATCTTTCAAACTCTTTATTCTCTAAACCAAGTTTTAACAGCGACGTTAATATTTTACTTTTTTAGCACCAGATGTGTTTTTACATGTCTCGCGCATGCGCATTATTAACTTGAATTATTATTTTAAAACCGAAAACTAGACAAGAGGATTAATTATCTGAGGCTCGCGATTTACTTGTCGTTCTTAGAAGCTCTTCTAGTACGCTGTAGGGAGTTAAAAGACAAATTTTTGTTTGGCTTTTATTGGGGAAACTTAATTATGTATGGCTGGCCAATGTGTGGACAATAATTGGTTTCGGTTGTGCACACATTGGTCAGCCATACATAATTAAGTTTCCCAAACAAAAGTTTGTCTTTTAATATTCTACCATCTGCTTCTAAAAACGACAAGTAAATCTCGATCTTCCTCTTGAATTATTATTCTCAATCTAATATCTAATAGATCGTTTTGATAACTTACCTACCCCAACATTAAAATAGCCTCCCTATGGGAAAAATACTGGTGTTTGTCCTTCAGCCGTTTTAATGCTGAAGGACAAACACCAGTATATCTCCCATAGGGAGGCTATTTTAATATTGGGGTAGGTAGGTTATCAAAACGACCCATAGGCCCATCTGACACACCAGCGTTAAAAAAATGCTATTCTCTAAACCAAGCGACGTTAACATGTTTCTTTTATCTCAAAGCTATCAAAATCATCACCTTACTTTTTAGTTAAAGACGCCATTTTGATGCATTAAATACGGCGTTAAAATATTAAAGGCTCCTACTGGACATGACATTAATTTTTAACGCTATTGAGAGAAATGTTAATGCTTTGGTGTTAAAGTATTTGCTTACAGAATAGCAATTTGAGGCAAGGAATGAATTAACGTTTTATTTCAGATTTTAAAAGTTAACGTTTTTGCTTAGAGAATAGATCTGTTTGTAAACTATTTAAATAAAAGTGTTGGTCGCAATTGGTTCGAAACGTGGGGCTCTGCATGTTTTCTTTCCTTTCCACGGTTGAATTCTCTATTAATACTTGTTAATTGAATAATAATTCTTACTTTTATCATTTTTATTCAATTGAATTTGCAGTTGAGTTTGATAGGCTAAAATTGCAGCGCCAGCTGCCGATTTCAAAACTGAATTGGGATCATATTCAGTTGATTCGTTGCGTCCTGTCTCGCCGTGCCAGTAATCTGAATCTGGATCCCAGGAATTGCCTAAAAGACAAAAGAGAAAAATTAATGAAATACAGAACATAATCTGTGACTATCTCTACTCTCTTAAAACGAATTAGTAGAATTTTTACTTATTCAAACAGTAGGTAAGAAAATTACATCAAATTTAGTCATTTTGAGTAGAATCTACTAATATATTTAGTAAATTTATTGGTTACTTTTAGATTAGTTATTTTTTACTAATTCAAAAAGTAGTTCATTCAATTCCGGCTGTCTGAGAAGCCAACATGGCCGACCAGCTGTTTGATCGGTTCCTTAATAAAGACATTTTTGGCAATATAAGGCTTTATTTAAGTAATAATAATACAAATAAATAATAATATTGAGATAACTTGTATTTTTTACTTTCTCTTACCTATGTATATATGTAATATATATAGAGAGAGAAAGTATTGGTTTCATGTCAAAAATTCGATGTCGAGATTTTGATGGATCTTCACGTTTTGAGGTCCCCTGAATCCAAAAAAGTGGTTTTCGCGACATGGTCTGTCTGTCTGTGTGTGTGTGTGTCTGTCTGTCTGTGTGTCTGTCTGTGTGTCGTCTGTGAACAAAATATCTCAAGAACGAAAAGAGCTAGGAGGTTGAAATTTTATATTTAAGTTAGGCACCCCCATGGGACGTGACACGAAGCTTTTGAACAAAATCGGCCAAAAAGTACTAGTACTTTACTGATGCACTTTTTCAGTTTTTTTCGATTTTCTCAAAATTTGCTCCAACGATTTTTTTTTAAAATTCAAAAATCAATTATTTTTTAGGTGCTCTTTCAAATGTATATTCTCATTTTGTGATTGAAATCTTCTGAAGACCACTTTACTCTTGTATTTCATAGGGAAGGATAGGAGAAATGGTTGCCATGGTAACAAAATATAAATATTTTCCCATACTTATAAATTTTACATCTTGAATTCAAATGTACCCTACTGTCGGAAACTAAATACATCTCGACACAAAAATCTGGTGTGACCAGCACCGTTGTGCTGGCGCCAGTCACACCAGATTTTATTAAAAATTGCAGGAAATATATGTTAAGTCAAAACAAATAGATTCCAAATTTTTTAAATTAATAAAATATTATTTTTTAAATAGTCAATTAAGAAATATTTTTACTTAAAATTTAGTAAATATATTTCTTGAAATAACGATAATTAGTTTTATTAAGTTTATTTAGAAATAAATTGCTGGGAAGGAATATAGTAACATTCAAGTAAAAAGCATTGTTAACATCAGCGACATACTTATATACCAAATAACAGAGTAGTAAGAGTAAGTCAAGTTTAAGTGGGTTCGACTAGAACTCGAGTCAGTAAACACAAGTTAGGTCCCGGTGTCATCGCAACTTACTATTTCATATATCTTAAAAGTTTCTTTTTTTGGTCATTATTTTTTTAAAAATTCACTTTTTCAATTAGTGAATTTTTCATATTAATAATTTTTACTAATTGCAAAAGTGGATATCCACTATTTACGGGTGGTCTATTTTGCACATCTTAAAAAAGTGACTATTCACTATGAATTAGTAGTTTTTTACTAATTCGTTTTTAGAGAGTATGTAAAGCATGGCACTATTAATAATTAATCTAGGGAAATAAATACCTTGAATGTATTTCCAATCACCATGTCGAAGTCCAGCGATGCCGTCTTCGTCATCAATTTGATGCAAAATTTGATTGCGCGAAGAAAGTCTTCCCTTCGTTAAAGTCTCCCATTGAGAGATGCCATCGATTGAGGGAAGATTTCGGATATTCAAACCTGAAATGAAAGAATATTATTGTCTTGGTTCGAGTCCAGGGGACACAAATTACTCATCTCTTATCTAAGGCCAATAACACTTGATTCAATTGCAGAACGGTTGCAAATAAAGAAATAAAAACGCCAATCAATGCAAAGGCTCTTTTCACTTTTACTTTTATTATTATTCAATTGATATCATCAAAGAAAAGAGAGAGGTTATCTAATAACGAGAGTTAAAATTTCTTTCCTACTCCAACTCATAATATATACCTGCGGCAGTGTAGAAAGTAGGAAGCCAATCAGAGACGTGCATTAATTGATTTGAAACTCGTTGAAGTGATGTATTAAATAAAGGACTCCAAATTGCTGCTGCCCCTCGAACGCCTCCCTCCCAAACTGTCTCTTTCATCTGCAAACAAAAACAAACAAAAAAGAATTTAACAGGTGAAAGTATCAACAATTCAAATATCTGAAAATTGATGAGTTTTTTAAAGGAATTAAAAATTGATTCAATAGGGTATTGGTAAAAAAAAATTGAACAAAAAATTTTGGGGATTTTAATCAATAGTTGGTGACACTGCTTTATTTATATTGCGCCTAAGTTGCTTTCCTCATTAATTAATCCTGTTTGGTTCTAAATTGTTATCAAATGGAATTGAAATTAGGAATTCAGAAATTCTTTTGATTTTTATTAACTTTCGTCATGTTGGTGTTTTATCTAAGAGTTGCTAATTTCACTTTATTTAATTTTTCTATAAACAATAACATTTATTAAATTTTAAAACTTATCTTTTATAAATCTTATAAAAATTTCATTACAAGAAAGATTTTCCAATATGTTTGTTTCTTAACCTAATTTTTGAATTTTTTTTTGCCAATGTAAAAGAGATATGTATATTTAAAAGGAATATTTTGCCTATTCAGGTATGCTTTTTAATATCATTTTTAAATCTGTTTAAATTAATATAAAATAAATATAAATAAATTTATTATTTTAAATTCTATTTTTATTCATTGTGATATTTGATTTGCGATTTGGCGAATAAATTTGATACATATTTAAAAATTAATGCTTAATTTTAATAATTTTATTGTAAATGATTTTATATTTAAAAAATTTTTCCCAGCATGCTAACCCCTACACCAAGGGCTTTAAAGGATATAATGAAATTTCAAAAAACAAGATGGCGGCGCTATTTGCATTGTTACGTTACCCTACCCCTTGGAACCAGAGAGGGTGGATTGGCCGCTCTGCCACCAGGAGCGCTGGTCATCTTCCCCGGTAGGGGATGAGGAGGAATACGCGTAGTGAGGAGACAGACACCACCACCTCTTTTAATTTTTGTAATCAGTTTCATTTGTTTCTTATTTTAATTATTATACGTATTGTTTTTATTGAGTCTTTGTAATTACAACCGCATTATAATAATCAAAAATTCAGTTTGATTTGTCTTCTAAACCTTCCTTTGGCCAACCGACTTGGAGTTTCTACACCTTGAGGGGCAGCCGCTCGACCCGAAGGGTGCAATTTCACTATAGCGTCAGCTCAATACTTGAATACATCACGAGAGAAGGAGGAAATTGATAAGAAACTCGATCCACAATCAGTAGAAAAGCATTACGTCATCATGACTTACCCCTTTGAGAGGCCAATTGGAGCCTCGATTGGAATGGATGCCAAATGTAGCGCCGCCATTATCGCTATAGAAGAGGACAACGCTGTTATCAAGCATCCCGCGATAACTCAGTGCTGCCATCACTTCACCGACAGATTCGTCTAATTTCGCCACCATAGCTAGAAAAATGAAGAAACAAAATTAATGATGATAATTTCAGTTTTTTTTCCTGGACTCTTGATAAGAGTGAAATTGCAACGGGAATTTGGTAATTTAGACGCAATTATTACGCAATTAATATGTTATGGGTAGAAAAATGAGAGACGCAGCTAGAGTTTTTTTCTTTATTCATTTAATCCACACAGCTGACGTTTCGGTTGCGTGTTTGAAACATCTTCAGACCTGGCGAAATGTAGAATTTTATACATTGTTGAACCAAACTCTTATATAGGCCTATTTACATAATATGCGATAACCAGGTTTTTGTTATGTATCTGGTCATCGTATTATACTATGTAACGATGGAATCATCTCAATTTTGATGTCCTCGACAAATCTTATTTTTTGGAAGGGATAAAAAAATTAGAGAAACGTTTAGAGCTCAAAGGAGACTACGTTGAAAAATAAAATAATTTCTTATCCAAAATCCTGTGTTTGATTCAAAAAGTCACGGACTTATTTGGTTCAACAATGTATAAAATCCACTGTGTCACTTTCATAATGACACATAATGAAGATGATTCAAACACGAAACCGAAACGTCAGCTGTGTGGATTAAATAAATAAAGAAATAACTGTAGCTGCGTCTCTCATTTTATGAATTATATGGCCTATTATTAACTCGGAAAAAATGATTCCTATCCCTGGTATCGAAATCGGAATTTTCTGGATAAGCTTAAAGTAGAGGATTCTGAGTCCGTTTTTTTTATTTATTTATTCACCTTAATGATAAATAAACTTTTTTTTTTAATTAAATATCAATTTATAAAAATTTGTAGAAAAGAGGTAGTTTGTTAATGCGACTTGAAGTCGACATTTCGGTTAGATATGTGATCATCCTCAAGAAGGTTTTCTGATTCAATTCAGTCTGATAAATTGAGTCCTTCTTGAGGATGGACGCATTTCTGACCAAAACGTCAACACTTGAAGTCCCATTAATAAACGTTTAATAATCAGGTCTATTCTCTAAAAACAGACGTTAAAATTTAAAATAAACAAATGGGTGTTAAAAAGTAATGTAGAAACAATCAGCGTTAAAAAAATGCTATTCTCTTAACAAAGTTTTAACAGCGACTTTAATTTGTGGCTTTTATTTCGAGGCTACCTTACTTTTTAGGTTAAAGACGCCATTTTTTATTTTAAACTCAACGTTAAAATACCCCCTAGACATGGCATTAATTTTTACTAAATGTTAACGCTTTGACTTTAAATTTTTGTTTACAGAATTGCTATTTGAGGCAACGAAGTGATTTTGAATAGCATTTTTTAACGCTGATTGTTTTTACATTACTTTTTAACATCAATTTGTTTATTTTAAATTGTAACGTCTGTTTTTATTAGAGAATAGACCTGAATAAGCTTTTATTTTATAGAAGTAGAGGCAGGGATTAATTAAATAATTGATACCCAATTTTTTTATTTGTATCCTTGTTTTTAGTAGCGTGAAGATGGAGGACAATCAACTCCGAAACACTCCGATATTTGGGAAAAGGCAAATTTTGTTTTCACTTCAAGTTCCTATACAAGACCAATAGGAATTTGAGAGTAAAGTTGCCATCATATTTTTAAAATGTCCCAAATGGGGATTTAGAGACCAGAGTATTTTTATCTGATGCAAAATTTCATTTCGAAATTAGCGCAAGTTCTACAAACAGAGTGTGACGGACAAACGGACATTCAGATATTATGATATCATTTCTATAGAAAAAAATATTTTAATTTATGATAATTAAGTATCATTGTTAATCCTTTAAGAGTCAGGATTATTATCTATATTATAATAAAGCTGAAAAGACGTTTTTTGATTAAGGTACTTCTAGACCACCTAGAGATATGGGGTTTTTTGCATTCGATCCAGAATCCTCTAAAACCAAATAGAAAAATCCAAAATCTTAAAAAAGTTGTACCACTTTTTTTTAAGAGGGGAAAAACTCATTTTTTTCGATGTTTTTTCAAAAATTTCACGATATTTTTTCATTTTTTCACTCATATCTTCTAAACGGTTAAAGATATCTTCAATATCTGAATTGGTCAATAATCTGCATTAAATTTTGAAAATGACAAACCTCTTTTAACTATTTTTGAGGTTTGTTTACACATATAAATAATTCGTGCAAAAAGAACCTCATTTTTGATGATTTTGCCGCGGCTTCAGTTCATTTTCATTGTTTTTTTGCTTCAGTATTTATTGTCGAATTTCAATAATTTTTTTTGCGAAATGTTCCTCACATCCTATACTTTAAGTCAGGTAAATTTCATTTTTTTTCATCAACCCCTTCTATTTAATTTTCAAGTGTGAAAAAAATAACACGAAAATTTTCATTTTTTGAGATGGTTTTTAAACATCTGTGTCTTTAGACAAGCTAGACAATTGCGGTTTTTTTTATTTGATTCAGTACCATCTGCTGACGACTAGAAAAATCCAAAATCATGAAAAAGTTATACCCCCTTTTTTTAAATTACAAAAAACTCATTTTTAGTCGATTATTTTTTTACATTTTTGGCTATATTTTTTGAATGATAAGAGATATCTTCAATCTCATATTTTAGTATTTTTCTACATTAAATTTGGAAAAGAATGAGACCCTTTGCACTATTCTAAGGCATTGTTTAGCGGCTGTGCAACTTTTGGCGTGTGATACAAAATTTTTTTTTATTAATTTTTTTCATATTCATGGCCATATTTTTTAAACGATTATTAATGTCTTAGATATGATTTACTTTTTATAATCTACATTAAATTTCCTTTAAAACGAGCCCAGTTTGGACCTGATAAGCCTCTATTTAAGTTCTTTAAACTTTTTCTAAAAATGGAAGAAATTTTTATTTTTTGTTTGTTTGTTTGAAGAGTTTCTTTCAATTTTCGCCTATATTTTTTGAATGGTAAGAGATATCTTCAATTTCATATTTTTCTATTCTTCTACATTAAATTTGGAAAAAAATGAGCTACGTTACAGTATTCTCAGACATGGTTTAGTATACTATCTATTCGTCAATCACGAGACAAACTTTTAAGTAGATATTTTATTTTCGAGATATTTGTATACAATTTTAGCTATATCTTTTTAATGATATAAGATATCTTGGATATCCAAAGGTTTTCACATTCTAGATTAAATTTTGTAAAAAATGAATACCATTTCATTTAATTCAGACATTGTTTAGGGTATTTAAAACCACTTCTAAAATGTAAGAAATTTTTTTTTTTTGTTTGATTGCTCTGAATGATCCACATTGCAGTATTCTCAGGCATGGCTTAGTATCTAAAATGAACGAAATTATAGATTATTTCAATTTTTTCTTTAGATATCTTCAAAACATAGCAAAAAAATCATTTTCAATTCATTCCCTCATAGAGCCTTCCACGACCACAACATTTCATTTGGCTCATATTCTTATTTTTTTTTACTTAGGGCCGGGTATTTTTACCATTCTTCAGACCCGAAAATTTTTCAAACCCTCCCGTACCGACGAAAATTTAGCGAATGAATGAATGAATGTCTAGGAATTTTTTTTTTTTTAAACATTCACACTTTTTTCTCATTCACACTCACATTCTCACAGTCTTTTCGGCAACTTAGGCCATTTAAGACTTTGACGATGTATGATACCCCTGAATCATACATTGTATAAAATTTCTTTTATTTAATAAAAAGTTTTAAATAATACATCAAATAAAAAAAAAATTATTTAAAAATATTTAATTTTTTTTACATATTTAAATTTATAATAAATAATAAACTTTTTCAGCTGTCAGAGCAAAAAAGAAATATTAAAAAAAGTTTTTATAGGTCCGTACCCGCCCAATTTCATTTGCATGCCCGTCCGCAGGTACCCGTTTACTTAAACTTGCTACCCGCCCGTGCCCGCCCGCATTTTTTTCATGGCCTTCAAAACCCGCCCGGCCCGGCCCGCGGGCTACGGGCCTACGGGCCTACCCGTACCCGTGCAGGGCTCTATTGTAAAGGATAGAAGCAAAACGTTTTTGTCCTTCCAGAGAGCATCAAACGAATTGTTCTTTTCATCAAACGTCTCATTTTTCGTTCACTTGAATGTAATAACAATTCATTCATTATTTCGTCAACAACACAAATCGGGAGACGGTGGAGATATTTCTTTTGGAAATCCAAATATTCCCTTGAACTCCTTGAAATATCAGATGAGAGAAACTTGATGAGTTCGGCCTGAAAATCCTTCTTGATCAAATCGTAAAATGAGACTGGCGATGGCATTTTGAAGCTGAAGCTGAAGCTGTTGAGATCTGTAAAAAAAAAAAAATTTTATGTTATCATAACAAACAATATACCAGGTGGGCCAATAGTGCGTGGACGGAAGATTGTGGGCTTTTAACGGACATTTTTTAAAATTTGTTGATCGCACATAATGAGGGGCCTTTAGGGCTACAAATTAAAAATTATTTTTGTTCCAATTGCACCTCATATACAGGGTGGTCCAGATCAAGTTATGTTTTTTTAAATGGAACGCCCTGTATATTATTGCATATTTGGATTTTACGGCCAATTTTAGTATGAGTTTATGTCATGCCATGTATTCTAAAACAAACTGTTTAGCCGCAAATCAGTCTTTAGTGAAAAAACTGCTGTCTGGAAAAAATTGAATATCTCGGCGAACCATAAAACTTTGGGGACTGTTCTTTTGTGATGTTACTAACCATGAAATGTACTAATGTAGGCCAGATGGGGAACCGGAATTATTTTGATGTTGGGAGAAATGGCCATGCCAATTGTGGAAAATTTCAATCATGGATAACTTCATTTTTTCAAATGGAACTGCTACTTTTTTGATGCCAAGGGACGTGAAATTTAATTCTCTTTCTAATGACATAAGGTTGTCTATATCTATCTTTGGTAGTTTTCTTTTTATTCCAAAATATCTTATAACGAAAAAAAAAAATATTTATTATAGACAAAATAATTGAAAAAAAAAATCCAAACGCAAAACAAAATTGTAATAAATGGACAAATTATGCTAAATATTCGAAAATGTCTTTAAATTTCCCTCAAAATCATTTATTAGAACTTCTCAAAGAAGTCCCGCTCGCTCAAATTCGGGTTATGATTTGTCAACAAGATGGCGCACCTCCTAACCTGAACATAACCCTAATTTCTTTTTCGAGAAATTAAAATAAATGATTTTAAAGGAAATTAAAAGACATTTTCGAATATTTAGCATATTTTTTCCATTGATTACAATTTTGTTTTGCGTTTGGATTTTTTTTCAATTATTTTGTCTATAATAAATATTTTTTTTTTCGTTATAAGATATTTTGGAATAAAAAGAAAACAACCAAAGATAGATATAGACAACCTCATATCATCTGAAAGATAATTAAATTTTACGTCCCATGGCATAAAAAAGTAGCATGTTCCATTTGAAAAAATGAAGTTATCCATGATTGAAATTTTCCAAATTGGCATGGCCATATCTCCTAACATAAGAATAATTCCGGGTTACCCATCTGGCCTACATTAGTACATTTCATGGTTAGTAACCTCTCAAAAGAACAGTCCCCTAAGTCTTATGGTTCGCACGATATTCAATTTTTTTCAGACAGCAGTTTTTTCACTAAAGCCCGATTTGCGGCTAAACGGTTTGGTTTGGAATACATTGCATGACATAAAGTCATACTAAAATTGGCCGTAGAATTCAAATATGCAATAATATACAGGACGTTCCATTTAAAAAACATAACTTTGATATGGACCACTGTATATGAGGTGCAATTGGAACAAAAGTATTTTTAATTTGTAGCCCTAAAGGCCCCACATTATGTGCGATCAACAAATTTTAAAAATGTCCGTTAATAAGCCCACAATCTTCCGTCCACGCACTATTGGCCAACCCGGTATTTAAAACAGTTTCATATTATTTTTTTTTTAGTAATTAAATTTTAAAATTTTTTTAAAATTGTTTTTCGAGTTTATTTATTACCTTAAAATTAAAATTTAATTTAAATGCATGAAGAAAATATCATTTATTACAGTATTTAAATAAAACAAGGCATAAAATAATCCATTAATTAAATATATACATGAAATTAATAAAAAATTTATTTGCTCATATTTGATGAAAAAATTAGGTACAGTCAAGCGAATATAGATAACTTACTTTGTTAATTTACTTGTACACTTACCGCACACGAAGTAGGGTGATATAAGTCATAAAATTTTGCAAGACAAATAAATACGTGACAATTAGCGTAGTTTATAAAGGATATTTAAAAAAATTTAATTACTAACAAAAAATAATTAAATATGAAAAAAAATAATAATATGAAAGAGTTTTAAATATATTGTTTGTTCCGAGATATAATCACTTGGCCGTCCCCTTGTTAGTGAAAATTATACTGGAATCATCAGTAGATTATATAATTTATGAAATAGTTAACATTTTTTGTAATTATAAATAATTGTATTGATATATATAAAAGCTTTAGTTATTGATATGACTCTGAGATTTTTGGATCTACATGCGAATATCATACTCACCTTATAGGTAAATATATAATTTGTAATTTTAATAAAATCAATTACTTAATTTTTACTTTCTCTTACCTATGTATATATGTAATATATATATAGAGAGAAAGTATTGGATTCATGTCAAAAATTCGATGTCGAGATTTTGATGGATCTTCACGTTTTGAGGTCCCCTGAATCCAAAAAAGTGGTTTTAGCGACATGGTCTGTCTGTGGGTGTGGGTGTGTGTCTGTCTGTCTGTCTGTGTGTCTGTGAACAAAATATCTCAAGAACGAAAAGAGCTAGAAGGTTGAAATTTTATATTTAAGTTAGGCACCCCCATGGGACGTGACACGAAGCTTTTGAACAAAATCGACCAAAGAGTACCTGTACTTAACTGATGCACTTTTTCAGTTTTTTTCGATTTTCTCTAAATTCGCTCCAACGATTTTTTTTTTTAAATTCAAAAATCAATTATTTTTTAGATTCTCTTTAAAATGTATATTCTCATTTTGTCATTGAAATCTTGTGAAGACCACTTTACTCTTGTACTCCATAGGAAAGATAGAAGAAATGGTTGCCATGGTATCAAAATATAAATATTTTCACATATAAATCTTGAAAATCCAATGTACCCTACTGTCGGAAACTAAATACATGTCGACACAAAAAATCTGGTGCGACCAGTCACAGCAGATTTTTATATAAAGGTGCGTACACACCTGCGCTCTGCTCCGCTCGCGAGCACCATGTTCGTTAGATCAGTACGGGTTTTGAGATGCTCGCGAGCTGCTCAAACCCGTACTAATCTAACGAACATGGTGCTCGCGAGCGGAGCAGAGCGCAGATGTGTACGCACCTTAACAATATTTTTTTTTTTTTCACTTTTTTATTGAATTTTTTAAATGGAAATTGTAATAAAAATGCAATTGTGTTGTTTTAGATGGGAGAGTTAGGTCTCTAATTAAATATATAGGTTAGAGTTAAACAAATAATTTTTATTTTAATATAATTTCTGCAACTTACAATATTTATTAAAAATGAAACAATTTTGAATGATGAACATAATTTTGTATTCTATGATAAGCTTTTGACTTTATTAACTTTAAACTAAAATTATTGTTTTTAATAAATAAATCGACTTGATCAATATTAAAAAGGTCATTATTTGAAGGCAATATCAGTTCTTTTAAAGAATGGCATCTTCTGATGATTTGTTCTATGCAGTTTTGAGTGAAATTACATTTACAGTAAATATGTAGAATTTTAATTCTTTTAAATACACAGATTAATTCTTCCAGATCATTGGGCGAATATGTTGGCCAATAATAAATTTCTACAACTTCAAGTGAAGTTAACCCTGTTAAAATAGGGATTATATTATGAAGTGCCTTGCGAATTCTAATATATTTAAGTTTCGAATGCGGGACAACTTCAGGAGCTTCCATATCATGGCGGCAACGGAAAAGATCCAGATATTCTAAATTTGGAGATAGTCTTAAAAGGCTACTCAAATTTAACTGGTAAAAAGCACACACCAAAGACTCAAATTGTGAACCACACTTTTCAAGAAGATAAATCAAATCTCCACCGAAATTTGATTGAAAATAAAGGTATTTCAAATGTCGAAAATTTTGAAGAAATTCTAAACATCGAACTCGAGGATAATAAATAATGAGTGAGTCAATTTCGGGATTGGCTTTATACAAGTTTCGAATGCAATTTGTACTTGTTTCCCACACATCAAGATATTCTTTTTTTAAAGCTGCTGGAATTCGCTTAGAGAACATTGCATTTAAATAATTGCTGTTCGTTTTAAAGATCTCTAAATTGGGGAACTTATCCAAACTTTCATTCGGTTCTAGAACATCTTGAAACTTAAAATTATATGAACGACCAGTTATTCTAAAAAAGACGAAGCGATTCGTGTTTCGGGCAATCAATCTGGAAATCGAAGATAGTAGAAATATTTACTACCCATACCAATTCCTCTAATTGAGGACAAAATCTTATAATGATTTCGATTAAATTATTTATGATTTCATCGGATTTTATTGTTAATGTTTTTAAAGATGGAAGACATTTTAAAATTTCTTCCGTTTTAGAATAATTTAGGAAATTACAATTCAATTCCAAATTCTTTAAATTTGGTTTTTTGTTTTTTATTACTCCTATGACATGATTAATAAAAGAATCTTTTTTATTTTCCTCAAGGGAATAATGTAAAGGATAGAAGCAAAACGTTTTTGTCCTTTCAGAGAGCATCAAACGAATTGTTCTTTTCATCAAACGTCTCATTTTTCGTTCACTTGAATGCAATAACAATTCATTCATTATTTCGTCAACAACACAAATCGGGAGACGGTGGAGATATTTCTTTTGGAAATCCAAATATTCCCTTGAACTCCTTGAAATATCAGATGAGAGAAACTTGATGAGTTCGGCCTGAAAATCCTTCTTGATCAAATCGTAAAATGAGACTGGCGATGGCATTTTGAAGCTGAAGCTGAAGCTGTTGAGATCTGTAAAATAAATTAATTCAAATGATCCCTGATTAAGAAAAAATTATTTTGGACTTTTTTTTTTTTTAAAGTGAAACTTTTATTTTATCCTCTCAAATTTTTTGGCTCTTCTATCAGCATGTCGCGTTACAAGCCGTCACGGCGTGACGTCAAAGGCCGTGACGCTACAAGTCATGACGTCACAATCCGTGACGACAAAAATAAAAAAGTTGAAATTTAATATATGACGAATTATAAAAAAATAATTGTGAGATTTATTTAATCAATTTATAAATTGATAAAAAATAATTTAAAACGATTCAAATCTTCAATTACTAATATTAAGTTAAGATTAAATAGAGCGGGCGCTGGAGGTAGTTGAGTATGCAAAATTTGAGGACCGAATTCTGACAATGGATTTGGGCTAAGAATAGCTCCCAGAATAAGGATCCGGATCTTGCCGGGCCAATTTTTGGTCCAATTTTTTTTACCCCCACCCCATAGGAAATCAATGGAGTGCATGCTAAGATGATGTGAAGATTTGCAATTATGGTCAAATTCGAGTACTTAAAACCTCAAACAATGAAAAAACTGTCTTGTCAGCAACTGAGGGGATCCTCTAGAGGTCCCCTGAGAAGTACTATCTTGCCACCAGTTGTGGTGGTCCCCTCTAACCCCTTCGTCTCTTTTCTCTCTCTTTGTTATAAATTTAAATATACGGCTTTAACACCATGCCAAATTGTGGGGACCGGCAATTATGTTCATAATCCACTACCTGGTATGCCAATCAATGAAAAATACTATCTTGCCGCCAGTTGTGGTGGTCCCCTCTAACCCCTTTACCTCTTTTCTCTCTCTCTGTTATAAATTTAAATGTACGGCTTTAACACCATGCCAAATTGTGGGGACCGGCAATTATGCTCATAATCCATTACCTCGTGCTCCAATCAATGAAAAATACTATCTTGCCACCAGTTGTGGTGGTCCCCTCTAACCCCTTCACCTCTTTTCTCTCCCTTTATTATACATTTAGATGTACTGTCTTAAAACCATGCCAAATTGTGGGGACCGGCAATTATGCTCATAATCTACTACCTGGTGTATTTATAATAAAGGGAGAGAAAAGAGGTAAAGGGGTTAGAGAGGACCACCGCAGCTGGCGGCAAGATAGTATTTTTCATTGATTGGAGCACCAGGTAGTGGATTATGAGCATAATTGCCGGTCCCCACAATTTGGCATGGTGTTAAAGCCGTATATTTAAATTTATAACAGAGAGAGAGAAAAGAGGTAAAGGGGTTAGAGAGGACCACCGCAGCTGGCGGCAAGATAGTATTTTTCATTGATTGGGATACCAGGTAGTGGATTATGAACATAATTGCCGGTCCCCACAATTTGGCATGGTGTTAAAGCCGTATATTTAAATTTATAACAGAGAGAGAGAAAAGAGGTAAAGGGGTTAGAGAGGACCACCGCAGCTGGCGGCAAGATAGTATTTTTCATTGATTGGGATACCAGGTAGTGGATTATGAACATAATTGCCGGTCCCCACAATTTGGCATGGTGTTAAAGCCGTATATTTAAATTTATAACAAAGAGAGAGAAAAGAGACGAAGGGGTTAGAGGGGACCACCACAACTGGTGGCAAGATAGTACTTCTCAGGGGACTCTAGAGGATCCCCTCAGTTGCTGACAAGACAGTTTTTTCATTGTTTGAGGTTTTAAGTACTCGAATTTGACCATAATTGCAAATCTTCACATCATCTTAGCATGCACTCCATTGATTTCCTATGGGGTGGGGGTAAAAAAAAAAAATTGGACCAAAAATTGGCCCGGCAAGATCCGGATCCTTATTCTGGGAGCTATTCTTAGCCCAAATCCATTGTCAGAATTCGGTCCTCAAATTTTGCATACTCAACTACCTCCAGCGCCTGGTCTAAAAGCGCGATTTTAATACCCCTTAATTTTCTGAAAATTTTCAGTTAAACACCTACGATCCGAAAAAAGTTTCACTTGCATCTTGGTTTCATAAAACCACACGATGATTTTTTTTTTTTTTTAAACATTCACACTTTTTTCTCATTCACACTCACACTCACACACACATTCACACAGTCTTTTCGGCAACTCAGGCCATATAAGACTTTTTACGATAACCGTTATGAATATATATTATTTAGGGTCCAGGCATTCTTATTTAAGCCATTTGGTATCCAATTGGCTTAAATTAAATCATCGGACTGCCTGGGGTTTGGTATATGAGGTTAGGACGCTAACCTCTACGCCATGCCCCGAGGGCTATTTTGGACTTATAATTAATGAAATACAAAATTTAAAAAAATTTCAAATATAAACTGAAATTATTTTTCACGTGGCCAAAAGAAGCAAGTTCAAATATTATTTTATTTTTAAAGCAGATTTGACGAACGACTAGTTAGTGAATTTAACTAGAAAAAGTCCTTTCTAGACTTTAACCTTTTCGTTTTCTTTGTCTCTTTTATTTTCTTTAGAAATATTTGAAGTCCTTTGAGGGCTTACATTTGAAAAAGATTTTTCGGCAAAGAAGAATCTATTTTTGTTGTTTTTTTTTTTTTTTGTCTTTAAAAACAAAAGATTTACATCCATTTGTTAAAAAATATTGAACTATTTTTCTTTCGCAAGAATAAAGATATGAAATTCTAGAAGTATTTTTCACGCTGAATTCAAATATCATTTCAGTTTTGCCCCATCAGGCACAGTTTTAGAGATATAGAGCAAAATAGATTTTAGTAGAAAATGTGCTCTAAAACGGCTTTTATTTAAAATGTTCAAATTATTTTTAACGCTGTGCCCCGTAAAAATATGCAGATAGTTAGAATACATATAAATTTTAAGTTTCATCCCGATCGGAGGTCATTTAGACGTGCCGCAAAAAAAAAACGAAATTTTCAAGATCTTTTTTGTTTTGGTCACCCCTAATACAAATTTAGATATCCCTGAATGCAAAAAACATATATGTACGATATTCTATAGTTCTTTGGCTTTCTAAAAATCATTCATTCGTAAAAATCTGTTAATTATTAACGAAATTATGAACAAAAACGTGAGTAAAGAAAAAACACAAGTACACTCACTGGTCGAAAAAATAGACTTCTTTTTCTTTTACAAGTATAAAGAAAGATATCAGATTCTAGAAATATTTATTTTAGTGCCCGGGAACCTAAGTTCAGAGAGGATATATTAGCTTTTCGTGAATAGGGTTCGCTTTTTAATTCAATTGAAGTCCATTTTTTTTCGACCAGTGAGTGTACTTGTGTTTATTCTTTGGTGACGTTTTTATTAATAATTTCGTTAATAATTAAGAGATTTTTACGAATGAATGATTTTTAGAAATCTAAAGAACTATAGAATATCGTCGAAATATGTTTTTTGCATTCAGGGATGGAAAAATTCTATTAAGGGTGTCCAAAGTTAAAAAAAAAAACTGAAAAAATTCTATCTGGTGTGACTATCGCACATCACACAACTTTCTCTTAGGAGTCGTCCACATATTACGTAACGCGTTAGGCAGGGAGGGGGAGGAGGAGGTGCGTGTCTGGCCAAAACGTTACTAATTGTGACTTGGGGGACCCGGGGATTTCACTAAGCGTGACATAACTAGTGCTCGGATTTCGCCCTATTTGCCTTTTTTTAATTTATGGCTTAAAATTTAGGCCAATATGATATGTATACGTTTCATGAAATTCTGAATAAAATAAGAGGCATTTGTTAGTGCCTATAATGCCTATTTTGGCCGATTCTGGGTTTTAGTGCCTATTTCATCTATAAATGCCTTTTTTTAGTGCCTATTTTAAGTTCAAATAGCCAATTTCATTTTTTTTACGAGCTATACATAGCCTAAATTTAAATTTTTTTTGAATTATCAAGAAAATATTTCAAGGGGGGGCTTTCCGCCTAGCCAAGGGGCTGCGCCCCTGGACCCCTTGCTCGCCTTCGGCGAAGTTTATTCCCAATTAGGGATATTTCTTGTTGCAATGCAAGTGTTAAGATTAGGAACCGACCGAATATTCGGTTTCGGTTACGGTTTCGGCCATTCGGCCAAAAATCATGGTTTCGGCCGTAGTTTCGGTTTTCGGCCAAAAAGTGGCCGAACCTTTCGGCCGGCCGAAACCAGAGTCTATGAAAAAATGGGATGAGACTCGCATGCAAAAAAAAAAAAAAAGGTCAAATAATTTGCACTTGAGGGAGAAAAAAAATTTAGTCTCCCTATAAAAAAAGGTAAAATGATTTTCACGGGAGGGAAAAAAAATTCAAAAAAAAAAGGTAAAATGAAAAAAAATTTTTTACAGGTAATACAAGTTTCGGTTTCGGTTACGGTTTCGGCCGAAACTATGGTTGAGGCCGAATATTCGGTTTCGGTTTCGGTTTCGGCTGAAAATCTTGTTTCGGTCGGACCCTAGTTAAGATGTTAAGGAAGGATCTTATATTCAAGCGAGGCGAGGGTACCTATTGGGAACAGCACAAAAGGGTCTGTTTATGACTGTTTAAAGGGTCAGTCACCTGCATCCTCTCTTCGTTTTTCAACTGCTGCGTAGCCCCCACCCCCAGCCCATAGTCAGGTAGGAAGCTGGTTCACACAGCACAAAGGACGCTCTCTAATTTCCAAGCCAACAATTAATTTTCGAAAATATTTAAGAGATTCAGATTATTACTACGTTACTCCCAGAGCCATATTCTATATGTGTACTTAATTTCAAATGGTTTCATTGAAAATTGTGGATTTCTATAGAACATATACATACATATTTACATACATACATACATTTTTCCCATTTCATTTTTATATATATATATATTACCTAAATCCTCAAGTTTCAACAAAAGGAAGGAAGAGTATATATTATATAATTAAAGGCCGGACAAAAAAGCATAAAAAAATTGAAAAAAAGCATAAAAATCTTGAATAAAAAGTTGTTAAATAAGCATAAAAGTTGAAAAAAAGCATCTCATAAGCAATTTTTACTCATAGCAATGGCGTATACAATTTTTTTTTTTTTTAAATAAACTAAATTTATTCCGCCCCGCCCTGCGAAAAATTTTGTTTTCGCGGAACCAAATTTTTTCACCCTGCGGAAAAATTTTTTTTACAGGGCTATATTTTTTCGCACTCCGGGGTTTTTGGAAATTTTTTTTTTTTTTTTTTGGGGGGGGGCGGTCTCCCCCCCCCCTTATATACGTCCCTGGTGTATGCGTGTGTGAATGGGAAAAAAGTGTGTTTTTTAATAAAAAAAAAAAAAAAAATAATAATAAAATATATATTCGCAAAATAAGTTCAAATAAGCACGAAAGGGAAAAAAGCATGAAATCTCAAAAAAAGCATAAAAAATGCAATCTCAATGCAGTTAGTTTTTCGTAATTCGTGTAGAAATTAAATATCCAATGGTTGCTTATAAAATTGAGCAATAAGCATTTTGCTTAAAATCCGTTCTCTAATAATCACTATCAAATACGTATAAAATAAGAATTTTGAAGCAGATCTGACGCAAGGTTATCGTGTAATTAATTTTTAAAAATTGAAATTTAACATGTAGCCTATGGGGAATAACGACGAAACGTACACATATCGAATTATATAGCCACCTCTGCATTAGATACAAAAACAAAAAACTTACATTTTATCAATTCACTTCGGAGGAATACGTTAAACATAAAATCAAAAGTTTCTGCCGAAGGCTTTCAAAGATATTTTAACAAGAAAGTCAAAAAATTCTCCAAAATGACAGTCGCCAATATTTAAAAATAGGTCATTTTGATAACTTACCTACCCCAACATAAAAATAGAAGTTGAAGGACAAACTTTGCTATTCCGCCCATAGGCCCTTCCTACCACCCCTCACAAAAACTAAAATAGATCTGTAAAGTGATGTCGTTCCCCTCAAAAATAAAAAAAGAAAAAAACCAACACCTTTCCCTTCAGGAGGGGGGTTGCAAATTGTAAGGGGGAGGTGGGTTTCCAAAACCCCTTAAAATTTACATTGAAACGCTTTTAAATCAGGCTAATTAGCTTATAAATTTTAATTTTTTTAGCTATTTGATTAAATATTAATATAAAATAGGATCATTAGATTTATATAGGTGCTTATTTATCCATAAACAAGTTTAATTTCATGTGATTTAAAGGTAGAACAATTTTGTTAGGTTATGGTAAAAATTTCTAATTTATCTATTTTTGTCCTTATTTAATATCTTTTGGAAAATCTGTCTGTTAATAGCTATTAAAAAATAAATAAAGACAAGGAAGGATGGGTTTTTATAAAATTACAACAGGAAATACCTGATATAATGTTTGTATTTATTTATTATATGTACATTTACCTTATAAAGATCTATGAAATAATGTGTTAAAACATATAATTATTATTTTTATAGGCCTATATTATTTTAATATAGAGAGATTAATATAAATATTAATTTAGTTTATCTGTTTTTTTAATCCCAGGAGTTTATTTTGCCTTCCTTCAGGTATATATGAGAATCTATCAGAGTAACTAAAAAAAAAACAAGTAATTAAGTAATTAAAATTTTAAAGCAGAAATGTAAATTATTTCGAAAATAATGAATAATTGCAATGAATGAATGGAAATATATATAGGTAAATGTAGAATGGGTGGTTGAATCATATTTGAAATAAGAAAAGTAAACATACCTTTAAACCCTTCCTGGTTGTTCATATCGCTGTCTTTTTTTTATTTAAATATGTTTATTACTTAGATTATATCCGTTTATTTTAATTATAACACATATTCAAGCACTATTCAAGCCAGGAGAGGCCCACTTGTCACTTGTGAGATGTTTCACCTTTGTTGATTATCCTAAATAATGTTTTGAATCATTATATGAAACAAAATAGATATTTTTATTTGTTATTTACCTGAGATAAAGTGTTTAAAGTGTATTTGAACTTCCTTTTAGTCAAATTTCTTGTTTTTTATTGAGCATAACCTCTGACACTGACAGTTGATTCAACTTATTTTATGTTTAAAATTTAATTCTGTAAAGAATCTGTACTTCTCTTGATATCCTTTACGAGCACAATTGATAATATTACAAAATTTTGGCATCTTTGAGTATTTGGAGAGCCTAAATAACTCAAAAACAAACATTATCATATAAATCCCTATGTGCAAATGCATTGAAGTTTGTCCTTCAACTTCTAATTTCATGTTGGGGTAGGTAAGTTATCAAAATGA